>JALPQI010027281.1:0-13257 GCA_025490895.1 Thaumatotibia leucotreta
CAAAAATTTACTAAAAGGTGGGTTCGAATAAAATAGGATCGCTTGCATAATCTTTTTTTATAAAATAATAGTACCGATTATTTAACATAAATACTTTTTTTAATGTGGCTGAACTTTTTCACTGTCCGTCACTTTTTACTACAAATATTAACCAGGAACGAACTCTATGAGTTCCTATCAGGGTATGAGTCTAACAGCAAATTTAAAGAGTTTGTAATAGTTACAATGCGATAATAGCTGTCGTGTAGGCCTTTGCTGAGCCCGTTTTCACATGCATCTTCCCAGATCTATTTCTTAACTGTTTCTAGATGTGATTTTGGATGAATTATAGGTATTTCGACTGTCTTGATGCGATTACACTTCGTCAAATTCTGATTGGTTCACATGTATTAAAAAATATTAATTAAATCTGAACTTCTATAACAACAACTAAAGTAAAAAAAGGTTCATTATCGCACACAATCATAAAATATATTAAATACGCAAATTAATGAACATACTTTGACGATTCGTTTTAATTTGATTTTAATCATGAGGTTTATAATGTAGGATGTAGGTAATATCGTCATGCTACTATTTTTCTGTAAGCCGTCATCTGCTCTGACGTACCCATTTTTAGGTAAGTATTTAGCACCAATAATAACTCGAAATCGCCTAAGTATTACCACAAGGCTGATATTTAATGTAGGTAATACATTCAGAAGATGTGTCGTCAGGTCATCACTCAAGCTTCTGAAGAAACATGTTATGAAGCCATGATTACGCTCTTACTGCTTTTCGTATTTCGAGTCACTGTCGCACACTTTGTGCTTGTTAGGCTTACTGCACATATAAGTAGACATACTTGTTAGATTGTGACGGTATCCACAACAAACAATACACATGTGACGACCGACGGTTAGTGACTGCCGACTGAAGATGATTATTATGAAAATTGCTCAATGCATTCACACTAATCCTTTTGCACTGTAGACACTTCGAATCCATACACATAGTAACTGATCTAGGCCACTATCTCCAGGCTGTCTCAAGCCGATCGTGTTCACGCATAATATCGACGAGTTGATGCCGCTCAGACTGGCTGCTCTCTGCTTAGGGCATTAAGTGCTTAAGCTGTAAGCGGTACTAACGAGTGTCGGGGCTGTAGTATAGAATTAGTTTTCTCGTCAAATAATAGCTACTACTAAAACTTTAATATTTTAGAAAAGGATTATTCGACGTTTATGACATAATTTTTTCTTCCTAGTCGTGATTCTAAACAAAATTAATTCCACACAGCTGAAGTTTATGACATGCGTTTTTCTTCACAGTCATCAATTCCACACAATCTTGTTTCTACCTAGTTGCGATTCTGCGCAATATTATTAAAACACAACAGACATTTTTCGCACGAGTTTTTCTTCACAGTCATTAGTTCCACACAATATTTTTTCTACCTAGTCGCGATTCTGCACAATATTGTTGCCACACAATATAAATTTTTCGCACGTGTTTTTCTTCACAGTCATCTGTTCCACACAATCTAGTCTCTACCTAGTCGCGATTCTGCACAATATTATTACCACGCAACTGAAATTTTTCACATGCGTTTTTCGTCACAGTCGTCATTTTCAGACAATCTCGTCTCTACCTAGTCGCGATTCTGCACAGTATTAACCCATTATACATTTTGAATCCTAATAGCAGTGAATAGAGATCAAGACCAAAGTGGCCATTATGGATTCGTAAGCATTATCTAAATATAAGATATGGTACCAGGCGCGCATGATCTTAGGCTAACAAATACAGCTTTTGGACCTATCTTTGAAATGTTGTGGGTAATGAAAATTATATAATCGAATCGGTACCAGGGCAGCATAACTCATTTTATAAGTAAGTTATATAATTTTTTTAGTACAGATGGTGTACTTTTTAGGCCCTAGTGCGAGAAGTGGGTCATTTTACGTCAGGTCCAAAACTTCGGAGGGCCACCTGTACTAAAAAACGTCGTACGAGACACGTGCAAAAACGAAATTCGTGACTCGTGCCGATTTAAAACAAACGGTCGTGTTTTAAAACATCGCCACTCGTTTCGAATTTCATGTTTTTTGCACTTGTGTCGTAATGTACTATTTTAGTACAGATGGTGTACTTTTTAGGCTCTAGTGCTAGAAGTGGGTCATTTTACGTCAAGTCCAAAACTTTGGAGGGCCATCTGTACTAAAAAACGTCGTACGAGACACGTGCAAAAACGAAATTCGTAACTCGTGTCGATTACAATAACAAAATAAGTAGAGACAATTATCCGGAAATGATGAATGTGAAAAAATTATGTTGCGTGGTATTAATACTGTGCAGAATAACGACTAAGTAGAGACCAGATTGTCTGAAAATGACGACTGTGACGAAAAACGCATGTGAAAAATTTCAGTTGCGTGGTAATAATATTGTGCAGAATCGCGACTAGGTAGAGACAAGATTGTGGGGAACAGATGACTGTGAAGAAAAACACGTGCGAAAAATTTATATTGTGTGGCAACAATATTGTGCAGAATCGCGACTAGGTAGAAAAAAGATTGTGTGGAACTGATGACTGTGAAGAAAAACTCGTGCGGAAAATATCTGTTGTGTGGTAATAATATTGTGCAGAGTCACAACTAGGTAGAAACAAGATTGTGTGAAACTGATGACTGTGAAGAAAAACGCATGTTATAAACTTCAGCTGTGTGGAATTAATTTTGTTTACAATCGCGACTAGGAAGAAAAAATAATGACATAAACTTCTGATGATCCTTAGAAAACACTAGTAGTTAATAATGGTAACTCTCAGTGACCTTTTAAATTATTGCTCGGCCCACGTATACATGTTAACATTTTGTTTGTAAATACATAAAATATCACAAATTAAATTGACCAGCTGACATTAACTCGGCGCTATCGGCCCCGCTTTGTAAATGATGCTGCTAATATTGTTATCAATGTTATCATAATTAACTGTGATAATGTAATATGACCTAAAGTACCTGTACATTAAATAAAATTGGTCCTAAATTCATCAGTTGGAAGGCAAGGCATTTATTCAGCCGATCAACTACTAGGGCACTTTCATACAGCAAAAGTTAAAATATAGGTATATGACTATTGACGTAACTTTTTTAATAAAGCAGAATCTCTTTTATCTTATTTAAAGTATCAATAACGTAGGTAGCAAGCAACATTACAACGGCAATTTGCAAAGCCAATCTCATAACTTCGTTTACGTTTACGAAATAAATGTAAATAATGCCCAAATGTGTTTTTCAACCACAACGCTACCTAAAAACAAAAAACAGATACCTGATACCGTTTAACATACTTTCCCGGGTTTTTATGGTGTGAAACTTTTTTTACGTCTTCATTGGGTATTTTATAGCACGCGCGACGCTCCTCGGGGAGTGCTCGCGGGCGGTCAGTGAATTTGAATCTCGAACGACATGGACGTTATTTACATGGTGGATTTACGAGTTCTTTATTTAAATATTATTATTGTTTTGGAAGTTTTACGCTTGCCTTTTGGGATGAATTGTAAAAATCATATTGTGCACTTGACCAGGCACTGTTTAGGTTTTTTGTCCAAACGTCTTATGAAAGAATTCAGTCATTAAATAGGTAACATTTAGACAATGGAGATTACCGTGGTGTGCATGAAAGCCCGTTTGCTCTATGCACGCCGTTTTACTACTTTTTTGCTTTCATTTCATATCATCAGTAGAGTCTGTTAGCAGCAAGTTTAACAATTAATTAACATATTTACGTACCTACCTACCTACGAATATAAAAATCCATGTACCTATTATAGAAAGAGAGCAAACCTACTAGTATACAATATTGGTACACATAAAAAATAACTAAGTCAAAACATGAATTCAAGTGTCTACTAAGTAGACACTTGAACGTGTACTAGACAAGTCTTGTGTAGTACACATACGAGAATTGGATAATAAATGAAGGCAGGTTTTATAAAAGTAGGAGCTTCGATAGATTTTCATTTAGATCCAAAGCAAATCCATCAAAGCTCGTTAAAATGATTGCAGACTTGCTTGAGTTTTGTTTTAAGTAAGCTTTCTTTCCAAGACTAAAATAATTTTATAAAAAAACAAGATGGATTTGTGTATGACAAAATTGTGTATTGATTAAAATAACATTAGTGTCATTTTCATTTTACATGCATGATGTGAAAGTTAAATAGAAACAGTCCAACAGCCACATAGTATGTTTTAAATGAACTGCACTTTGTACTTGTTTTCTTACAAATATTTCTTCCGAGAATTACAATAATTTTAGCGGTTAATTCAACTCTTCACAGATTGTACGCGATCGCACTCATTGCGTGCAAATCAGTCGTACATTTGAGTAAAGACATAAAAAAGGAGGAGGTTTAAGTACTCGATATCTCCGAAAATCGGGATTTTCTTTCGTACAGGTATAACTCAGATGTGGTCCCGTTGGCACTTGGCACTGAGCCGTGCGGGGTCTGATGATGGCGTCATGGAGAAATTGGTTAAAGTCCGGACAGGTTAATTCATCTCTTCACATTGTACCTACGCTAATAAGTCGATCATTTAATTTTATGTATGCGCAGTTCTGATGTCTAATTTGTATTGTTGTTGCCGTATTTTAATGAGAAGATAACTATATAATGAGTATCAGAAAATTATTGATTTTGGAACTAAACATATTAGTTCAGTTACCGAGATAAACGACCACACTCGATGCGTATAAACCCTCTTATGTTTAGGCATTTACGACCGAAGTTCATATTCGATTTGCAATAAAATTGTCTTTAGTAGGTATATTCAGTCACTCACTATTTGGATTTGACTGAAGAAATTATCTATTCGTGTGTGCTGGCCCTGACTGTAAATTCAACATAATTATTTTGTCAATTTCATCATGTTGCTGCTGATAAACAGAAATACAGTTTATAAATGACTCGCATATCACAATCGCTTGTTGTTTCCGATAGCACGTGAGGATTGGTAGATTTGCGAGGTTTCGGAACGTATAATTTGCTTTGAATGCATAGTCAACATATTATGCAATGGAAGTAAATATGTACGGCTACAGGTCACATATTTGTAACCATATGAGGAATATATGTATATGCAGGGTATAAATCTATTACGAGTGAATATCTTAACGGTGGATAGTATAAGACATGATGTCTTTAGAAATTAAGTTCATTTAGAATTTAACGCAATGCACTCTAATTAGCTATGTAAAGTTTTCCGAAAGTACGAATATTATATTTTTCCCTGATAGTCGTCGTCTTAAGCTTCAAGAAAATGCGGCTCTTTGATTTTAATTTCCTATAGATTGTTAGTAATCTTTTTTTAAATCAGTAAGGTGACATTTTTGGAGTTTTATGGATGAATAGAGCCTAATGCGTTCGTCCGCAATCAGTACAATGAAATAGAAAAATCTGTCACGCGTCGTGTCATTCATTTTTTTTTCCTATTTCATCGTATTATCAAACCGCGATTAGAAAAAGGATTCGAAAGTAATGTTGACACAACAGTGTATAAGTCAATCTAGGATATATCTATACTTATATTGATATATTCATAGTTTAAGTGCAGAGACTTACAGACAATAGGTGTAAATAATCACTCACTACATCTATAAACAACACTTTTCTTAGTAAATATTGTGTCATTTGTTGTGTCAACAGTACTTTCGAATCCCTTTCTGATTCCGGTTTGATAATACTTGTTGCGGGCGAAAGCATTAGGCTCTGTTCATCCATAAAACTGCACAAATGTCATCTCACTGACTTAAAACAAGATTGTTAACAAATTATAGTAGTTGAGTGTAACTTAAAAAACCTCTAGATTAATTAACACACTATAATTAATCCTATGCTTAGTTAAATTTATTGCCCGTATTAGATATGAACATGGCATATTATGTACTTCATTTGTTACTTTAATACGTATGTAACTGTACCTGTGTACCTACTATTTCATCTGGAGGAACCATACTGATTATTATTCAATAACAAATGATAGGTAATTATTTTAATAATACTTTTAAATTATTACAAAATATAAATATCTACTAAAAGCAAATTTAAAATATTCGGAGAACCGACCGTCCAAGCATGGACTATTATTAACAATAACTTCGAATTTGAAGTTTAGTCACGGTGGCTACTCAAGCATTTTCTCCTTTGAAATGGTAGATATCTCAATAAAAGCTTTTCATAAAAAAACAATACAAAGGATTTGAGCTGGGTTCTGCTCGAGCCTCATCGACGTCGTGATATTCTCGATTCAGATTTGTAAAGTCAGTGCAGTCTCTTTGGAGAGATGGCATACAATTTAATACAGTGGAGTCCATTTTCACATATATACCGTTTTCAGTGACGTGAATGAACCTTTCGTAAAAGTTTTGATACGTAGTACATACTATGAAATTAATATGGAATGCAAGGTCTAGGATGTGGCTTGTAATGTAAATAAAGTAATAAAGTCTAATTCGACTTCGATAGGTACATAATATTATAATTTAATAATGCTAAGTACCTATTAATGAGGCGAACAAGTGGGAATATGGGATCAACGGACCTTTCAATAGTTGTTTCTGCGAATAGTCTCATAATAGATAACTTCGACGATTCAGCGCTAGTCCGACAATTTCGCGAGAAGTTGTTTGTTTTTTAGCTATTAGAAACAAACTGAAATATTATTTACTTATTAATTCAATTTTGTAACCGTCGATTTTAATATACAAACACAATGGAAACTTTGGTTACACAATTACACTTTGAGCGTGGGGAACTCCCGAGGGGAGTTCTCAGTGGGAGGTCCATTTTTGCTACAAAGCGGAAAAATCACGGGATCGGCTACGAGCGTAGCACGTAGCACTCGTCCGCAATGAAAGTGTTAATATTACTGATTGTTACGTATGCTGCCGTCATGCAGTCACGCCTGTACGTACATAGTTACGAAGCATTTTAGCTACAAAATTATCTGCTACGACGTAGCGCTACGAGCGTCGCTTATCGTAGTTTATCGTTCAACGTCTCGCTTGTAGATAAAAGACGTTCTGTGTACGACTGACTTTAGGATGGTTCGTAGGTCACTTTTGCACATGCGTTTCAGTTAGGTATAACGTGAAGGCAACGACGACAAACGATAAAAATGAAACCAACATAAACCTACAGGGGGTAGATGCTGTAAGGTACAAAACCTGATCACGACACGTATAGTCTAGTTCCTGTCACTGCGTAACGACCATAAGTTTATTTTTATACTTATCTTTGTGCATCGAAATGATAATGAATACCTACGGCCCACATAATATGTACATTTCGTTATTGCATTTCACATGAACAGTAAGTACAACGACAATAGTTCCTTTAAAGTAATAAGAGATGTGGAAAGAAGTAGTTCTTTACTTTCCACATCTGTTATTACTAGAATTTATTTTATTATTTAAAAATACATATAGGTACAGTGTGTTACCATGACCCAGGCTTTTACAAAAATGGGTAATAATACGCATTACTGGCAATTGTTTTCAACTATTAAGAATTGACAAATATTAATAGTACATTGTGCATCAAGGGAGGTAAGTACTCGACGCCGTTAGGCGGAGGGCTTTTATGACTCGAGTTAGTATTCCGCTTACCGACCGTGATGTATACAATGTTTTTCATCACACTTGTCGACAAAAAATAGTTTTAAGAAATTACATTATTAAATGATGTACTGACTATTACTCCCAAGGGAATTTCACTTTTCTATTACTCCCGCTGCGCGCGCAAACAATGGCGCGCAAAAATTAATTTTATTTCCTTCCAACGATCAATGTAACGCGTGTACTGCTTAGTTGTCAATTGCTGTGATTGCCTGGGGAATATCATTGTCAAGCGCAACGATTTATTTTGAAGTACATTGCTTTTCACTGAACTTTTCATAGGAAATTAATTATGTCTAAAATTTTAATTTTTGATCAAATAATGCTCACGGTTTGGCTAAAAATCTGCATCTCAATCCTCGGTTTCAATAAAAGCCTGCTTCACGGTAACACACTGCATATGGTTGACTAGCAATTTCCAAATCAACATAGTTAAAATACTTTGCAAAAGAAAAATTAATTGTTTATTGAATATTAACCTTAATTACATATAATTAACCATGCTTTTGTCAGCAGTAGTAACCCTTTGAAAGCACTGTTACGGATTACCTCAATTCAGAACGTTATTAAAGTTTAGTACTCGCCGGCGGCCCTCAAGTTAACGCTCTTTGGCCTAAGAATTATACAAAGATATAATTTATCATCTAGAAGGTTATTTGGGGTTGAAGGCTATTTTATAAGTTAGTGTATATGTTAGGGTTTAGTTTATAATTTAATCTAATGTTATTTAATTGTAATTGAATTTGATTAACGAAATGAATTTGATTATCCTGAATAAACGAAAATCTAGAAGGTTGAAAAATAATTAAGATATTATATTATGTGATGTAGATTGTAGATACCTACCAGTTCTTTGTAAACAGAAATCGTAAAATGCAATATTTTCTTAATTGGTGTTAAATTCTGATTTGACCGGCTTAAATTAATTGTCTTAAGCATACTTAAAAAATGTGTTCGATGTTGGATGATCTTCGTTGTAATGGCAACCTAATTACATCTACTAAATATATACGTATGAAAGTTAAATAAAGATATACTTGTCTTATCTTACAAAAAATTAACTGAAGTGTTGGAATCAATATATGTATTTCCACTAATGGCACGCAATAAATTTTAAGAACGGACTTTTAAAATTAGAGATAATGAAAGTGCACAAGTAATAAATAACCTAAAACAACACTCTTGTACAAAATGCTTTGGACATATTTATGGCCAATACTTATTGCTAAGTGTGTGAAAATACAAACAAAGACATTTCGACGAATGCACCAAGAGGAAGAACTATAAAAATACACCAATAATTGTTCAACAACCTTGGCATAGGGTCTATTATGCAATGTAGATCCTACTCTGTTGTTTTTACTGTTACAGCCCCGCAAAACATCTGTAAGCAACTCCGGAGTTGAGGGCGGCACCAACTGACGAGAGAGATGACGATAACTTACGGTCTAAGTGAGAGCAAGACGAAACACCCCGTGGTTTTGGGATAGAAAAATCCTAGAGGAGTGACAAGTGAAGATAATCCTTGTGGTGTTGTGTTAGAGTCTAAGATTATATTTTGTAAAAAGTGCCATAGTAATTAAGTTTACCTAATTTTGTTAAAAATTAAGAGAGGACACTTCGATTGCAGCCGGGAAGAATGCGGGTCGTGCAGTGTTGTAACAGTTTCGATATTTTTGGAATATTATTAGATTAATTATCTAAATCGTACATTAGAATCAGTGGTTGCCGATCCAGTATTCACAGCTAAGTGTTTTATTACCAATTGTGTCGTGTGCATTCTAAATTATATATGTAAATCACATTTTATTAATTAAAATGGTTCAAATAATATAGGTATTATAACGTACTTTATAAATAATTGGTTACATTAATATTGGCCACCTTTATGATAATAACTGAGTACACACGACATACCTTTTATGATTGTTTTGATTGTCCTTGTGTGATTTTTGTGTATAGAATTATAATATTGTGTTGGGTTCGATTCCCGATATTTAAATACCTAAGACTTGAATAAGTGATTATGACATTGTTGTACTTTTATGTCATGATCGGAGATTGTGCGTCACAGTGTAGATCAGTAATGTTTTACTGATCCATTTATGTGTTGTTCTATAACCACTGTGTATAATTTAACATTGTGATTATCAGATTATGACTGATAAGTACTTAATCATGATAATATTTAAACGAGTTCGATCCTCGTTCAATTGATATTAGCCAAAGAACCATATATTGGATTGTTTTACAAACAGGGGGTTCGAATCCCTATTTACTGATATTTCTGACAACAGGCTAAGATATTGTGGACACTTAATGTTGATGTCAATTTAATATATAACAGACTCATTTCTGTGTGTTTGGAGTTCTTAAATATAATTGAATATTCTGAGTGTTATATTATACATTATTGTCTTGGAATTTTCATTCAAGAGGTTGTAATTGTAATTAATGTTACGGTGTAATGTAATAATTATTATTATTTACTTAGCATAAATAATACTTGCTTTTGCCGGGTTTTTCTGGGTTTCCCTGGTTTTAGCAAAATATATTGAATTATGTTCCCAGAAAAGGAAGGTGTTTAGGTACTTTTGCTTTGTGTAAATTTAAAGAAGTAGTTTTATTTGGTATGATAGTAATTGTTAATTTTCGTAATAGTCTAGTAATCTTTAATAAGGTTAAAGATTTTGTTATGTATTTAAAACTTAATAGATCGAATAGGAACACACCTTTCCTTACTAATTTGCGATAATATATTCAAATTTTATAAATCGCCATGTGACTTATCAATCAATACCCCTACTTACCTCAGACCTTACTTATTACTAAGCAATTATTTTCACAACTATTTGATTCTCTTAAGAAATAAAGTCGAGCCCGAATTAAATACACGTCAGATACCATTACACGTGGCGCCGCGTGACCAAGGATCTAGACTTTGTGTTACCAATATATTTTGATGTGAGTGATGTAACACAACTAGAAAAGAATCTGTGATTACTTTAAAACTAAAAATAAAACACAACGTAGGACACCTAAAATGAAATATGACGATCACAACTGTTAATTCTACTCGAATTATGACGAAGGGAAATTCTGACTTATTCTTGCGGGTGAATTTTATAAACTTATGCATATTCCGGAAGTCTGAGAGGGGTGTGTATTCGACCACAGTTTCTTTTGATATTTAAACAAAGGAAAGATTTAAGTATATCTATTTATATGGTAGATATTATACAAAAACCTAAGTCTATTATTAAAGTCTGAGAGGGGTATATATAATTGAACTTTAATTAAATTTTAATTGTTGGTTGCATATATTTAAAATTTTATAACTTACTGAATGAGGATTCCAAGACATTGTTTTAATTGTTATGTGATTTATGTATTATATTGTGTATCTGTATACATGTAAGTAGGTACTAGGTGACCACTTGACCAGCCAAATGCTCAATTAATATCTTATTAGTTTATCTTAACTTTTATTATTCGTCCTAAGGTAACTGTGAATATTTCTTTAACTTAAATTAGTTTATTTAATTTTAATCAGTGTCTGATATGAGGAACGAATACAATGGTGTAAACGCTGTAGACGTATTATTGAAACGTTAAATTTATTTGAAAACGGGATCAAATTATATATTATTCTGCCATTTATTGATTCAATAAATTCTTTTAAAAAAAAAAATACAAAGCAAAATACGTCGTATGTACGTTAATAGTCTACTTTTCGCGAAAAAAAAGACAACAATCTATGTATTTCTAAATTAATTACGTAATTGAATTATTTAAATATAAATGCCGCATGCCGACGCAAATGATATTTCATATGAATATTTAGTGGCATCGATGCGTAAAGTAATGGATTCAAGCAGTAAACAATGGCGCAAAATTAGACCATTATAAAATTGAGTTCAAGCGGTGACCTTATCTAAGTCCTTGTATATTCACTTTTCTATGTTTGTACCCACGTACTCACTATTTATACACTTTAAAATATACCATGTTATAAAAAAAAAAAAAACACGTTGTTGAATATGTGACAATAGTTTGCGATTCAAGTACAAGTCGCTAATGAAAAGCATTAATTATGCAAACAATTAACTTTATTTTTGCATACATATTTTATATTTAATGCACACTAAATTTATCTAGCAAAAGTTTTCTTGAAAATACCCTAATATAACATTAATTTATACGAAAATCATTTATGAAAATGAAAGACAATTCTCACCTCACATAACTTTGCGCTAATATATACTAAACAATCTCGATATAAACCCTAGATCAAGGTTCACAAAATTATTGAAAAAAAAAAAAACAGAAAAGTAATCTAATTATTCCATTAGCATTGAGATTATCTTCCAATTCTTCCAAAATGCGCTAAAAAGGTTAAAAGGATTCTCATTAGCCACTCCAATACCTATAGTATCATGAAGATGAATAAATCCATAATAAAATAAAACTTCTCTGGACTTAAGAGTCCAAGTTAAGACTTGTTGTGATAAGAAACTCCTAAGGCTTAAAAAAATGTTTCTTTTACCTTTGATTTTGTTGTAAACCATTGTCGATTTAACTGATTAAAATGCAAGTCAGTAAGTACAACGTTACGAGCCGCGATAGAAGCAGTAAAACAGTTATCGAGAACAATTACTGACTTCGGCTGATTTAAATCTCACATAAATAATCATCATCATCATTCAGCTATAGGTGGACATAAATAATAAATAAAATAAATATCATAATATTTATTCGACGATAATTAAACACGACCAATTTAATCTTGACTAAATATAAATTTAATTACGAGAGACATATACTATCGCGATTATGACATATAAATATCATAATAAATGAATACATATTTAATTGACCCAGTGACCTTTTCTGGCATGGGAAATTAAAGGGAAATCGTATTGTTGAAATTAAAATTACAATAAATGAATAATAAAAGGTCTTTAGCTTTTGGTGTTGTAAACCAAATACGTAAATACATACATAATAAATTGGTTTGTACACTTTAATTTACCTACTATACATACAAAAAAAAAAAACCTCATAATACCAACATATAAAAAATGAGGGTTTATTTGAAATTATTTATAGTACTATAACCTACATACTACAATATTTTATTACATAATTGAGTTAATTAGAAAATTTGAACTAACAATAATGTATCGTAATTGGTAATGAGATAAACCTTAACAAGATCAGCGTACCTGACCATTTGATAAACAACTAGAATTGACCACAGGCAGGAAAGCTCCGAAGTGTATTGATAGTTTTGACGCGGATGTAGAGGCGATCTAACCAGTCCGGGGAAAGCTTCTACGGACGCAATTTCAAGGGTTTTACTTTCATCTCAAACACAACTTGCATTTTTATACAAGACCTGCCTTAGTGTGATTTACATACGTATTAGTAATTACAGAGAGGGGAAGAAACTGCAACATACGCATAATAGGGCCTGATTAATTACCAGTACACTTCGGATGTTATACGACTTGCGGAGGGAACATTGTGACCGCCGTACTTATAATGCCGAGGGTTTAAAATGAGTGGCCACTCAATGACATACGGTTGCAAAACCGT
>JALPQI010027283.1:0-10062 GCA_025490895.1 Thaumatotibia leucotreta
AACCAACGAGGCTACGGAGGCATTAACCCCTTGAGTCCCATTTTTTTTCTTTTGTTAATTCGGTAAAAAAATTCACAGTCGCTACCTCAAGGTAATGTACCCCTTCACCAAGTAATTCTAGCGGTCAAGTCAAAGCTTATTTCGAAGTACCTACCTAACATCAAGTAGTAAGTCCTAGAGGGTTACCATGACGTACAGTCACGTCTAATAATATGTATACATTTCGGAACGTATGTCAAAGGAATAAGGATCAAAATTGTATACATATTATTAGAACCGACCGTACTAATGCGGTTCATTTTAGGTTGAGAAAAAGGGGACAAGACTATACAAGTCGTATGGGGGAGACCGGGGCAAGACGGGATAGTTAAGAAAAAAATCGACTGATTATAGAAATTATAATGTTTATTAAAAATCTCTTACAACAAAAGCAACACTTATAGTTTTAACTAACATATGTTTTATCTTTTATGGCACTAAATCACTTATTTTTTTTGCAATTAGGAACTGATTGTTACATGTAAAAAATCCAAAGTAAACACTATGGGGCAAAACGAGCACACCTTTAATCGGGTTGGCAACCTTCACAAATATGTGCCTCTTCTTTATCATCGTCTACACTTGCACGAGTTATGGGCCCAGCCATAGCACACACTGCAAATAACCCATCTTTCAGTGGACTGTGAATATAAGTACCCACAATATATGCAAGTACATACAATCATCAACGTCTTCAGATGAATTTACATCCGTGTCACTTTTGTTTATTTGTTGGTCTATCTTACGCTTATAATTTCGTACCATTTTGACTGCAAACAAATATAAAACAGTTTTATAACCAAATTTGAAATTATCAATATACTATCTACTCATATGGGGCAAAACGGGATAGTATCCCATTTTACCCCGACCATTTTGCCCCAACGGACAGATTTTACAAAAATATCAACAGTTTTAACCTACAAAATAATTGTTCGTAAAAGCAACCTAAATTCGTTAGTTTTACACTGATGCAACATGTATATAGTAAGGAATAACAATAGCACTGATATCTACCTTTATGCCCATCGATCAAAACCAAAGAACTTCTTAACAAATCACCAAAAATCAGTTCTTTCTTACTGTGCGACCAAAACAGGTCGTGACACGCACCCGCCGCTTTGACTCGTGTCCTCACAACGACGAAAGTTGGCGCGAATGGCGTTGTGTCGCGCTCTATTGCGCGCACCAGTTACGCACACAAGTACATTTCCCGTTCTGCCCCGAGCTTCGTTTTGCCCCGGTCTCCCCTATCACTATCCCTTTCCCTGAACCTAAACTGAATCGCGTTAGTACGTCATGGTAACCCCCCTGTATGGTTTGAATTCTCGATCAAAAGTAACATTTGGGTAAGGCCGCGGATTTTGACGAATGTGACACAGACATAACATAAAAAAAATACGTTACGTTACCATAAAACGCAACGAAAGTTACTATAAAGCTCAGCTCATACTGGTATGAACTCTGATTAAATAAAGGTCGTAAAAAAAAACATATTTTTATCGCTAAATACTTGTTTTAATCAAATATAATAATCAACCCATATAATGTAATTTCTCATACTTAGTAATTACTTAAATTAACAGTATTTACAAATGTTTTAATGCCATAATCTTTGGAACTAAATAAACTAAAATAAATCACCATAAATGCTTAAATAGAAAATGAACTGTTATTAATTAACACTAATAAACGCGTTAATAATTATACTGTATTTCATTAGCCCTAGGGGGGTAAAATTACCCACTGGAAAAAGCTGATTACTTCTAAAAACGCAAATCAAAATACCTAAATAACAAAATAATTTGATTTGTTTCGCAAACACTTGTTACAGTATGCTGTCATTCAAAATCTAATAAAACTCATTTAAATTAGTAAATTTCTGTGTCCACTTCCCTTTACCACATATTTTCGTTACGTAACATAAAAAATACGTTACGTTTTGTAAAAATGTAACGTATTCGTAACACAAATGTAACGTATATTTGAAAAAAGGTTGATTATCTTGGTAAATAATTATTGCAATCTGAACATAATAGTACATACTACTGACGTTTAAAACGAAACCTTTTCGCATGAAAAAACAGCCGTTTAATAATAATCACTACTTACCGTGAAAATCACACTACCACTTTAGACGTTTTTTGCTAAAACTTTCGCCGCGTGCACTGTGACAACCATTTGTTAACGAATTGATGGGAGTGAGTGCGCTTATGGGTGTCGCCCTACTAGAATAAGAGTTGCTAGTGTCGATAAACAAATTTCTACCAACATTGGCTTAAATATGACCTTAAAAAAGCGTTACGAAAGTATCGTAACGTAAGTTTGGAATTAGTGACCCAAAAAGTAAAGGGAAAGAAAACAGTAAAATTGTTCACATATCATAAGTCCTTAATGAACGAAGCAATCGTTTATCATTATAATTTGGTTTAAAAATAAACATTTGATGCTGACAAGTCTAATAATATAAAAAAAAAGGTTTTAAGTACTCGTAGTCGAAAAAATTACTCGACTTTCGTTACGTTTTTGGCAGAAATATTTATTTATTAATTTTAAATAAAGAGCTAAATTAGTTATTTCATTTGATTACATGTAACTGAGCATAGGGGAATATTTTAAAATTGATCAGAGTTCTCTAGATGTTATCAGTTTTTTTTTATGAGCAAGACAAATTTTAAGCTCCGAATTCGTCAAAATCCGCGGCCTTACCCATTTATGAACCTAAAATATTTTTAATTTTTAGGGAGGCAGTTATTTATATCACTTTAGAAGGATAAACGAATAAACGTAGTCTAAAAGATAAAAGAATAAGTTTTTTGGCTTCAAACAGTACGGAAAAAACTGTTGAAAGATACTTTAATTTTTACTCGTGTTTAAGCCTAAAATTAGGTGTTCGTCTTTAAAACGCTTCCTTAAAACTTTATTAGTGGAATCAGCGTGTTTGTATATATTTTCTACGTAAATTACACGTAACCTAATGCGGAAGGCTTGCCCACGCATTAAATAATACAAATACAATAAAATAGTAACATTGCTCACATTTCGTTACATTCCTTCCTTGTCAACACTTATTTATTGTGTTAAACCCCTTTTCCTTTCGTCCCTGAGGAAGACAAGACAGGGTACACTCGTCTTTTGGGATCATTAATATTCTCTCTGTTTCTATGATTATAGGGTTCTGTAGTTACAGAAAGAGCCTTGAAAAATATTGGGAGGAAATCGGACTTGAATGGGTATTTTTCAGAAAGTTTCCAGACTTGTTAACAATTATGACACTTATTTAGAAAAGCCGTTGATTCACGCTTTCTGTTCGTTAAATCTCAAAAATGCACTGTGACCAGGACGCTTAGCACATGATTGGTACGTCAGTATGTCGCCGCGAGATAGGTTTTCCATCTTTTACTAACAATATGAATAAAAGAGGGACGGATAGTCTATCTCGCGACATACTGTCGCACCAATCCTGTGCTAAGCCTACAGGACGCTTAGCACATGATTGGTACGTCAGTATGTCGCCGTGAGATAGATTTTCTATCTTTTACTAACTATATTAATAAAAGAGGGACGGATAGTCTATCTCGCGGCGACATACTGTCGCACCAATCCTGTGCTAAGCCTACAGGACGCTTAGCACATGATTGGTATGTAAGTTTGTCGCCGCGAGGTTTTACTAACTATATTAATAAAAGAGGGACGGATAGTCTATCTCGCAGCGACCATGATGTCTTTGGGTTTGAAATGCGATTTGGTTCAGATTCAGCTTGTCAGTTTTTGACAGTTATTCTATGAAACTGACACATATCGATCTTTCTATTCTCATCTTTAGTATTTTTTTGATTGGAAGAAAATTATAATTCATTCTCAAGACTACAATAAAGTACATAAGGAGTTGTCTGGAAGTACTATATTTTTTAAATAGCGTATTATATTACCCATATTTTTTATGGAAAATAATGTATATCCGCTATAAAAAGTCGAAATTCCTACATTGTATCATGACACACTCATGATACAATGTAGGCATTTGCGTCGGACGTAAATTTCATGTAAACCGCAGAATTTAATCATCCACAATGTCACGAGCATCACACGGGGTACTGGAGTGGACAGGCCTAGTTTCGAAAGCTAATTTTAATTTCATTTACAAGGAAAACAAATGCATCCCTATTATACCTATCATAATATGCGCAAATAATATTGTCTGTTGGCCGTGTGGCCTGCGAGTGTCGTAAGAGTCGAGATTGAAGTGTCACTGACCATTATTTGATAAAAGATTGATGATGGGCGGCAGCGTCATCATGTGAAATGTGTCCACACACATTACTGCGGTCGCCAATCCGCTTACCCAGCGTGGCGATTATGGGCATTTACCTCCTAATGCGTCTATACGCATAGTTAATAGGAGAGGCCTACATCCAGCAGTGGACTATCATTGGCTGATGATGATGGTGATGAATATTGTCTGTTACGCTGTCACACTTAAACCACTGAACAGGTTTTTAAGAAAAGTGAAAAGTGGCTGAAAAGGTTTATATGGATAGTGGACCAAAAATCAATAGAGCTGAAAGTTGTGCATTGGTTAGGTATTTACATCTATTTAATGTCATTCTATGGGCACTAAGTTTAATTCAATTGAAAAACTGAGATAGGTATTCATATTTTAGTCGGAGTAAATACGATCTAAGAGAAACTGTGATTTACTTAGAGAGTAGGTACAGGTACTGTAGAGGTTGTATAATAATCCTCTACATTACTGGTTACTTTCGGGTAAAGTCTATATTTAAATGTATGACATTATAATATAGACCACCAAATGTGTGGGAGGTGCAGGTGTAAGAAGAAACTCAGAGGTAGACTTTTAAGGATAATCGTTTATTTTATATTTACGCGGTGCGCAAGCGTGACCCGGGGGCCGGAGCCTCAAGGGTGACTGAAACAAAATTATATTTTATTTAATATGTTGACTATAATGTCACACATGTAAAAATAGCATTTACCCGAAAGCAACGAGTAATGTAGAGGATTGTTATACAACCTCTACATAACCCCTTCTCTATCCTGCGATTTCATTTTCGTAGGGTTCGATTAACTGCGAGAATTATCATTTTTTTTGGATAAAAACGCTGAATTTACCCAGGACCCGGGGCTCAAACTATTTTTATACCAAATTTCACACCAGAAACAATTCATTTCAGTTTAGGAATTTAGGTGTAAAATTGTAATTGGAATCATGATACACAGAAAAACGTTACTTTAGCATTTAGATATATTAGTTATAGAATCTCCGTTAAACTTGAGAATTTAAAGCCCTTCTTCAAATATCTCTCGAATTCGATGACGACTGAAAAACAAACTCGGTATTGCTATTTCAGACCTTTTCAGCTGAGTTTATTAAAATAAGTTCCACCAACTTTTTAACCCTGCGGGTAATTTTATGCAGCGCGGCGTTAATACTTTGAAAATTCACGAACTTGCCCATTAAAGTACTTTAATCTTTTATAACGAAGTTCAGATTCGATTTGCTTCATTGTTTCTGCGAATTCTCCGAAATTTGCAAATCCAAAAAATACGATTGAACGACCTGCCCCATAGAAAATTAAAAACAACAAATTCTCGAAATAATATTCTTTCACTTTTTCCTAATCGAAACACGTTACTAAAAAGCCCTCAAACGAATAACAACACCATTAAATTGCCACTGTAGGTACCTACAAGTACACAAAATTAAATTATTCAAATATTATTGTCGGACTAAAACGGTTTAAAATCTTGGCAAAGAAATGGATAACCATTTATTTTATGTTCATAATATGACTTGGCCGTGTGGTGACGGCAGTAAGAATACATTTGTCACCACCCCAACTCCTCCTGCGGGTGTCGTAAGAGTCAACTAAGGGATTGACCTGACCATTACTTGATAAGAAATTGATGATGGGCAACAGCGTCATCACACATTACTGCGAGGACATTTACCTCCTAATGCGTCTATGCGCATAGTTAATAGGAGAGGCCTACGTCCAGCAGTGGACTATCATAGGCTTATGATGATGATGAATATGACTACCTATTGCATTCAAAATTTTAGTTTTTCAAAGATAATTTTCCGATTCGTTTAATTGTTCGTTACATACTTAGTTCACGAAAACATGAAAAGGTAAAAAAACTCACACATCCCCGTTTCTGGTAATGTTAATAACTGTTTTAGAATTTTCTAAATAATATTTGTATAGGTAAGTACTACGACAAAATCATAAAATCATTACTCTTATTGCATATCATTAAAAAAAGAAACATTGTCAAAAACTGGAAAAAGTGTTTTAATAAAAATTTCTGTCTCATGATTACGTCGCCTAAATCGAACTAGTTTCAAGTTGTTTTTAATATATGTTTTTTTGTAGTTCACAGTGCCTTAGTTTATAACTGTAATGCTGTATAATAACTGATTTGTATAGTAAACAAATAAATAAATGATTTTTCCTATGCCATAACGCTGTTTAACTTGGCCCACATTTTTACGTCAGAATTTTAATACAACAAGATTAATAGCCGACATACGCAAATGAAAGTGTAATTATCGAAGTAATAAATCACGCGGCACATGAGCGTTTGCCCTAAGGGCCTAGCTGGCTTAGGCCGTATGGTAACTACCTATTATCTAAATAGTTTGTAGTACCTAGTTGTGTTCAGTAGTACAGTCGTCGCCAGATATAAAGAAGCGCAAATGACACACACTGTCGCCATTACAATAAAGGGTAATGATATTTAGTAAAACGTCCCACTTTGTCGTTTGCCATAAAGCCGTCCCACGTCCCACTTTGTCAGTTTATTCATATGAAGATACAAGGAAATTTCGTCTTTATGGTAAGCAAAATGGGACGTTTTACTAAAAACTAACACATATGTATTTTACTTGACTTTAATGTAAGATTTTTTCATAGGTAAAATTTTACCAAGTAGGTAGAGGGCAGAGTTGACCAAAAAGTAATCGCATTCTTTTGATTACATTCGTCCATTCCTTATCGATAACTTATAGGTACCTACAAAATGTAATCAAAAACAGACCAAGTGCGAGTCGCCTGAAATATCTATTTTATTCTAATTTCTAGTATTTGTTGTTAAAGTAGCAACAGAATTATACATAGCATCTGTGGAATTTCAACTGTCTTGCTATCACGTTTCACGGGATAGGTATAGTCTGGTGATCGACAGACGAAGAGACAGACAGACAGCAGAGCCTTAGTTTTACCCTTTGGATACGGAACCCCAAAAATAAAACTGCACATAGGAAGAAACTATTGTCAAAAACTCAAATCAAATTATTTACTAACTAAATCACTTCTTAATACTACCTAGCCTTTAAAGGGATTGCATATACTGACTGGTGGTTCCTAAGACCGAGTGGCCGAGCGGTGCAGGCATCAGCCGCGAAAGCTGAGCACGTGGGTTCGATTCCCACCTCGGACGTTGGTGATCTTGGTCGTTTTTCCTTTGGTATATGACATCCAATATTTATAATGCACATAGGTAATCTAGCAAATTTAAGATTAAATTATTATTTGTACCCTTATGAAATCGCTTTTACACAACATGTAACTAATTATAGCAGAATCGGAATCTGTGTTAATGAGCCAATTAAATGAGCGTGTCAGCGTGCGCTATTTAGCGAAACATCCATTTCCCATTCC
Source organism: Thaumatotibia leucotreta (assembly GCA_025490895.1). NCBI lineage: Eukaryota > Metazoa > Arthropoda > Insecta > Lepidoptera > Tortricidae > Thaumatotibia > Thaumatotibia leucotreta. The sequence goes on from JALPQI010027283.1 coordinate 7,725, forward strand.
AGAAATTGTCCATTCGATAGGGGAAATTATCTTTTATCTGTAAATACAGAGGTTGAATATGCAATGATGGTTATTTTCGCTTAAATTCTAGTTTTACAAATAATATAATGTGATATAATAGCAAAAAAAGACAATGTTCACCAACGTCCTAGGTAGGATTTGAACCCATTTATACATACAGTAGTCATCATCAGCCTATAATAGTCCACTGCTGGACGTAGGCCTCTCCTATTAACTATGTGTTTAGACGCATTAGGAGGTAAATGCCCATAATCGTCACGCTGGGCAAGCGGGTTGGCGATCGCAGTAATCATCATCATCATTTTTTTTTATCAAATAATGGTCAAGTGACAATTCAATCCCTTAGTCGACTCTTACGACACCCGCAGGAGGAGTTGGGGTGGTGACAATTAATGTATTCTTACTGCCGTCACCACACGGCCACATACAGTAAGTAGTATTACTACTTAAGAAAATAATTTAGTTTGCTCCACTACATCTTTTCCGTTCACATTAGGTATTTCTCTTTGTTTTGCGATTAAAATTGTATCTACTACCCAGTTAAGGTGGATTTACACCAAACGAGCGAATGATTCTATCCCTACACTACAAAATTCGTTCGCTACACAAAACGTAATTCGTCGAAATTCGTTGATTTCGCAGAGTGGGGGATAGAATGAGCATTCGATCGTTTAGTGTAAATCCACCTTTACGCACCAACCGATTGATTTGAATTTTGCAATGAATGATCAGTGACACTTTAACACTTTGAGCGCGGGGAACTTCCGAGGGGAGTTCTCTGTGGGAGGTCCGTAGCGCGTAGCACTCGTCCACAATGAAAGTCTTAATCCCTTAGTACACCCTTACGACACCCACGGAAAAGGTAAGAATAATAGCGGCACACGTACCTCTTCTTACTGCCGTCACCACGCGGCCGACCGAATCTAAGATAACGACCATCAAAAAGTCACCCTAACGGTTTATTACACCCAACCATACTGACATAACCTTATTATTATACGCGACCTAAAAGCCTCAACAAAACATCCCTCGCATCACTCCCCTATTCTTTACTAATACACGCATATCACACATTTCTGAATAAAGCGAATTCTTTAGATCCTTGCCTTTTTGTCGAAATTGACATTTGATTACGGTGAACCGATCAGTTCTATTTTTCTATTTACTTTTCCTGGAGATTTTCGGAAAATGTGACAAAGTGAACACACAATGAATGATTGATTGTTAGTAAATAAAATGGATAAGGGAGGTTTGAAAAGGGTTTTTTTGGACTGTGGACATTATGCTATTTTTAACTGTATTTATTGTTTGTTTGCAGAAATCCTTTCTGGGTTTCGTAGTCAGTATGTCTAATCTTTAAAGATGGGTCAAAATTCTTTGAATTGTCTTATTTTGTGTCCTTAAAAAACGTGACGCAGGGGTGATTTTTGTATGAGATGATGTTTAGATTTCGGATATATAGATTTAAATCTAGCGTGAAAAAGAAATACAAAGTATACACCGGGTTTTTTTATATACAGACATCCACGGGAAGAATTGTGGTGGTGACGTAGTCATGTATTCTTATTGCCAGGGCTTCGACAATAACGATTCTTATGACTGACGTCTTAATATTCCTTTGTCTATAAGACTCAACTCAACCAAACACCAAATTCCATAAACTCAGCTGCAGAAATTTCCTCTGATGAGAGCGCTTAGCACATTGTTCACATTTGGAATAATTCCAGGCTATCACGCGACTATTGTCCGGATATTATTGCTATTTCCTATACTTTAGTCTACCTACGGTTACAGAGCAGAGAGAAATAATAGAGTAACACTTATGTAATCGAGGTTATGCACGTGTAGAAGTGATACCGTAACTCACATTTTAAACTTAATACTCATCCCTCTAATCGTATACACAAAAGCAAGGTAATATGTTTATAATTACTATGACCTTTTGGCTATTATAGTATGCCCGTGATCGCAGCCAAACTGACATGAAATTGTTTAAACTACTACTAGCAGCGTGAGTGTTATGAACTATCAGCTCTTAGTCTTGATTATTATGCCACAAATATTAATTTATACGAATTTGATATTTCCCCATCGACAGATTTTTGTTTAATATTTTAGAAATGTCCTGTGTACCAAATGTACCACGCTTTGAAGAATTATGATAATAATTACCTCTTTATCTATCTACTGCAGGTCTTTGGTACATGACATCCAATATTTATAATTTATTGTTTACTCAGTTGTGTCCGATATTCTTCGCACACAATTTTATTGTATGTACGTAATATTTCCTGAAGTGAGTTCGATAAGAAAAAAA
>JALPQI010027284.1:0-10839 GCA_025490895.1 Thaumatotibia leucotreta
GGTCTAGCAGCTAGTGCTATATGGACGAGATTTTCTGTCATTCCTAAAGATTTCAGCGAATGTAATTTTATGAACGTGCCCTGCAGTAGCACGATGAGTCGATGACATTCACATAGAACACTATTTACATACCCACACCCCGGTACTATTTAGATTAAATTGAATGATCGATGAAGAATATAGGTAACGGAAAACCAGAAAATCACTGCCATGTCAAAGGAACGCAAACTGAATGATGAATAAATTGTTTGTCTAGATAGTTCATGTATAATTATATCAATCATCATCATGCTTCAATGAAATTACTAAGGAATCAATTACAACCACATACTAATTAACCACGTCTAATTAACCTTTCGGTAAATTGATGTCCACTATATTTCACTAAATTCGAAATATCCAATAAACAATTATTCGTAGTTATCAATTATCGTTCGCTTCAAAGGCAAATTTACAGGTGTTTTTACAACCCATGTTTCACGTAAATGAGTTTTTTTCACTCGAAGGTAGACTCTAATCTTTAATGAATAAAAACGTCAGCGAGTGCAATTTCAAATGCAATAACTATTCCGAAATTAGTATTCAGACCAGGTAATGCTGGGGCATCGTTGGACGTTGAAAAAAGCGGCGTTTTCTTAAGACGTGTGAAAGGCCGTAATGAGCAACACGTACGTAAACGTGATGCACAACGTAATTGAAATAATCCCTATAAACGCACATTTTAATGAGAAAACTTGCAAAATTACAGTATTGGCGAAGAATTACATTGTATCCACCGTGCTATACCTAACTACATTGTTTACTGTATATTTCTTGGACAAGCTGGAGCGCCACGATATTAAAAAAATCTTGTTTTTTGTTTGTCAAGCACTGTCATAACATGACTAACTCATAATATAAATCTCAGAGTTGTTCACCAGAATATTCTGCCAGATTTGATGTAAAATTGGCATGAGAATATTGTTAAATCAAGTTTCCGTTTTAACAGTTTTACTAAATTGTATATGTACCTAGTTCTGAAAAGCTCTTTACAACGTGCATCGGAGCCTAGACAGGTATAACCAAACTACACACCAGTAGGTACTTAAGTGTACTTAAGTGTACCTATTTACTCTAGTAATATGAAAATTATTTTGCTATACATAGCAACATACAATATAGAATTTCAATATGGCAATTTAAGACAAAGGGTAGAAAGAGGAAATTTTTACTAAGATTTCACTATTCCTCCAAAGTCAAAGTCAAATGATTCTTTATTCAAAGAGGATTAGCAACAAACACTTTTGAATGGTCTAAATTATAGGTACATAAAATTAAAACTACTTCCGGTTATAACCCTACTGACCGAGTAGAACCGGTATGAAACTTGGAAGGACTGGTTTTTAAACGACTGTCAAAAAGTGAGTATACAGGGTGGAAAGGAGTTATGGGCTCTGAAGGGGAACTACTTCAGTTAGCTTATTTTACTGATAGGAAACATTCCTTAATTCTGGCACCCTAGTGAAAAGGGGTATAAGTCGAATTTTGGCCAAATTGAGTTAAGTATACCAAAAAAATTAAAAAAAAAAATGGCATCTGTTGGTGTAAAGGGATCTAAGATATCACGTAAATTGACAGAGTTACGGTCGTGTAATATGGTATAACTAACACAAATGACCATGCAGTGTAGGTATAAGTTGAAATAAATTCTTAGTAACAAAAAAAAGTATATCGTTGTAAAGTTACAAAAGGTATTAGTGTAGCTACGTTTTACGCGTTTGGATTTTTGTTGTGTGTAACGCTGTAACTACTCATATTCTCTTGATGGTCACTCGGATAATGAGGATCCATGTGTATTTATATCACTTTACACGAACAATAAAAACATTTTTTGAGATACAATTCGACATAAATCCATATTCACGAATAAAATTATGTTGTTACGGGTACAAGTCGACTTAAATCACTTACAATTACAGTTTTTTACATTTGATATAATCCATTTGCGGTAATTATATCCGTTTGCACTAAATAAAAAAGTACCTATTATTGAACATTTAACACCAGATAATTGACGGATTTGTACTAAGAAGTAGTACCCTTTTACACTAGCATTATATATACACAATGTTTAAAATAGTGTTAATTTTTAAAATTTAATTTACTTAGTGGTTAATGATTTTCTTAAAGTATGATTGTATTCTTTTTTCATATTCAAACTGTTAAATTCTGCTGCTTATTTGTTAAAACCTATGTTAGTAATATTAGTTTGTGTTGACAATTTTAAATGACCTAACGCAAATACTTTTTTTTTAAATTGTAGTAACAATTTTACTTAATGATCTAGGTAATTTAGAAAGCGCGATATAATAGCCTTGTACGAGTATTTGCTGCTGTTATATGGCTGTTGTTATATCTATATTACTCCAAAAACATGTGATTAGAACAATTTCAAAACATCCACCAGGAAACCATGCCTGACCACTTTTTACGAATGCTAACATAATGAAAACAATATTATCACAATATTTTTTTTAATTGTCTACTAACGAAATTAATAAAGTTAATGTATAATTAACATACAAATTCAAGTTGATCGTACCTATATTTACCTATACAACTTTTATAAGAATTATAATCGATAGAACATAATAGTGACAGGCTTTTTATACTCGTCGATTAAAGTCTGTTTATTAAGATTCCATACAGAGTACTGCAATGCAACGTCACTATTTTTATCCGAAACAACTGAAATAACTTCTTTACACACTAGTGCGAGGAATCGTTTAATATCTTGCCTGGTTGAAAACTTCGGAAGGCCATCTGTACTGAAAAATGTAGTACGATACACATGCAAAAATGAAATTCGTAAATCGTGTCGATTTAAAACACTGCCTTCGGTCGTGCTTTGCTTTATTTATGCTTATTTCGAACTTATTTTTTTTCACAGTTGTATCGTAATGTACATTACGATAAGCTATAGACAATAGTTTTTTTTTAATATCCATTTTCAATAGTATGTTATTTTAGGTGACTCGATAAGATACAAAATTGCCATTCAGGCGTGATGGAACGTACCTACCTAGCTGCGCGCACGACATCCAGGGCATAAAGTTATAATTCGGACAGAAGGACTATTTGTACTATTTAGGTTTTTTGTCGAGTACCGTGTTAGCAAAATAAGGCATGAGAAAAAAAAATATTATGACACGATTTTGATAATAATAAATAAATGCTACATTATGGTATTTTTTGGTACTATGAAATTTAAAAACATTTCATTTTATGATGCGTTGTGTTTTGGCTGTTGAAAAGAAGTAATATTTTTCTAATTTAAGGAAATAATTTCTAATAATAAATGGAAAAAAGAAATATTTTTATTGTAACTTATTTCATAGAATTTGGACACAATTGAATAAAGTGATTAATATAAATCTTGTTATTCCCTTTTACACGTTACTAACATTTTGTGCACAATGGTATAAGTCGGTTTTTTTTGGGATTATATTGTATACGTACATGCTATGCCATTAAAATTAATTTTGCAAACAAACTTGACTAATTTTTTTTCGTAAAAGTACATCTCAAAAAGAGTTATAATAAAATAAGTTAAATGTATACCCGTTTTCACTAATGTCCAATATATGTGAAAAGGGGTACTGATTTGGTTATATTTCTAAATAGCATTTATTTCAGCGGGTGCAAGTCAATTTTTTTTTTAAACTATTGATTTTAGCCATAAACCAATGATGGCATGTGAAAGAGCGCATCGTATTTACTCAAAGTACATTTAAAGTTATTCTAATTCTTTAGCCATTTCGGGACAGTAATTTTGAATAATTTCGCCAATCGTTGTTTGGCTCTCCTGTAAAGAGGCAAATTTCGATTTATACCCCTTTTCACTAGGGTGCCAGAATTATTAAGAGCGAAACTTTTAAATGTATGCATTTGACTTGGATGGTGAAACGTTACAAGTGTAATTTGAATAATATTATACACGTTATTGTTATTATTATTTGCCAAGTAGCTAGACTAGGAGTCAAGTCAACGATAAAAACATAGTGATGCATTTAAAATTACACGCGAAATATTTAATATTATTATTATACTTGAATATTGATGTGGTAAGGTAAAATAACCACCAAAAAAGTGGTCATATTTTAAGTTTATATGTACCTATATTTACGATAAGGTAATGAAAATTTAAAATAACCTACGAGGTCTGTTCCGAAAATTTTTAGTTGCTCCGGGTCTATTCATGCGATTTAAATTAAATTTATATCATTGTGAGAGACATTTCAATACTTATTATGGTTAATAAATGTATGCATGTAATGGGAATAGTTTTTTTATTATATTTTTTTACAAAAAGCTGTTTTGTATGAAATTTAACATTGTATGGAAAAATTTGTCATTTTTGACACATTGAAGCACATTTTGTATAAAAATCTTTGAAAGCCGTACTTATATATACCCGGGATAAATAATTTAGTTCATTTTGCGTTTTTCAAATTATAATTGAAGAACAATGATTATTGGTTGAATGACGATTTTTACAATATTCGAAATTCCAATTTTACGAGTTTACGATTTTTTTCGACGCCTACTCATTTATGATTAAAGTAAAGGATATTACGTAATTTGTACTTAAAAATAAAGGAAATATCTTCAATTACTAGTACATATAAAATAAAATGGTTTTATAAGCGAACGATGTTCATAGCATCTCATTAAAAAAGTGTCTTAAAAACCGGTATCATGGTCATTGAAGTAAGGCTCGACACGTCTAAGTAAAACAAAATAATAAAAATATCTAAAATCTTTACTAAAACAAATTTACATCGCCTAAAGCGTCATTGAAATATCCCTCAAAATGGTGTAAGTTTTATTGAAATCGCATGAATAGAACCGGAGCAACTAAAAACTTTCGGAACAGCCCTCGTATTCATGTGGTTGTTTAGAAAAAAATATTAAAAAACACTTAAATTATATTTTATCTGCATTATTGGTTTTTGTATTTACCGTATTAGAATAAGAAGGCGTTTTCATTACATTAAAACAGACTTATGTCAAATATATTTTTTGTCAGTCTCCGTAGCCTAGTTGGTAGTGACCCTGCCTACGAAGCTGGAGGTTCCGGGTTCGAATCCCGGCGAGGGCATTCTTTGTGTATTTATTTATCACAAATGTTTGTTCCTTGGTCATGGCTGTCTATGTATTTAAGTATCTATATGTATCTATCTATTATATATATCGTCGCCTGGTACCCACATCACAAGCCTTAATTGAGCTTACCGTGGGACTAGGTCGATTTGTGTAAGATGTCCCAAGATATTTATTTATTTATTATTTATTTATTTATATGTATCAAGAAAATATGGAGTTATTATACTCATAGAGTTATTATTATTATTTGAACGTCACATTCTATTACGTATTCATTTCTTGTGTTTTGTTCCTCTTTTACCAGGTTTTTAAATTAAACTGTCAAGTGTAATTTGTCTATATTTGCAACCTACCTACTATTTCCACATCTGCCGGTAAAACGAATAGGTATCTACAATAATTACTTGTTTTACTTTTAACCAGGTAATATTAAAAATGTCAAGTGTTATCTTATCATGATCCTCTTTATCTTATTCACCAGAATCCTTTCATAGTTATATTAATATGCATATCGTGTATATAATAATGAATATTTTAAGTGTGCTGTCTTATTGCTGTAATTAATAAATAATATAATCTTATGAATAGGTAATATATAGTATTATACATGCAGAAGACCTTGTAGAGATCTGTTAGGGACTTTGAGAAATAAAGTTTATTGCACTTGCAATTTATTCCTGCATGTTTAGAGACGCAACTATAAGTAAAGGGTGAGTAGCAAATATATGATTCTCTTACTTAATATTGTTTCGGATCTAGCATCAATGACTTGCAGGTGTAAATCTGGCTTAAAGACTCCAGGGACCCGAGTATTCCCGAGAGTTAGTCAGGGCCTTATTCTCCGTTGTGTCTTCGTTGGCTAGAGTGGAACCCCAAAGGAACTTATATGACTCTCAGACTTACGGGCTTACTTACCTTCATTGGTTGACGACGACGCGAGTAGGTGCAGTAGTTGTCATAATCCTCAAAGCAGAGAGCGACGTACCTGCATTTCGCAACATCTCTGAGCCGCCCTAACCACTCTGGCCAGCGGCAAATATTTGTGGCGGCATATTTAGAGGTCTATTTGCAGGGCGGGGCAAAAATTTATGAAAATGCTAGATTTTATACTTCTTTCCTGTATCCCAATCTCTGAACCGCCAAAACTCCAACATAATAGTCTCAATCAATGCCCGACCGGTTCACGGGTATGGTAGGTTAAAACTGCGACCGCCATAGAAAATAACTGGTAAAGGCTCGGCCACAAACACGCGCGGATTGTAGCGCGGCAAGCGTTTTTTCTAATTGTTGCGTGTGATCTCAACTATCCACTGCGCGTTGAGCGTCTCGACCGCGCAATGAACAAATAAAACGCTTGCAGGGGCGCAATTCGCTCGTGCCCGTGGCTGAGCCGCAAGCCCCCCTTAAACGACTTGCTACCAGAACGTTTTTCATTAAAAACTTACAAGATATACTTAAAACGTACAAATTAAGTTTCCTTCTTAATTAATTATCTCTATGTAGGTTTAATTAATCCAGGCTTCCAAGACGTACGTGTACTACAGATCACAACAGACAATACCTGCATTCCAAACAGGCGACACCGTACCTTAAATAAGCAACCAGGCAATTATCTTGACAAAAAAATACTATTTCTTATAAAAATTCCTCGCAAATCATGAATTCAAATGTACATGCGCAAAAAAAAATTAAATTATACAAAATTGCGCGCGTACCCCGGTATATACGGAACCACCTGCCGGCGCGCGCAGATGGCGCACTTTAAATAATAAGTTTGCCATTTGAACCCTAAACGTAGAGTAATATTTTGTAGCAAATTTGTAAATAGTTATTTAAATACAAAAATATTGAACATTTCAATGTTCAATATTTTTGTATTTAATAACTATTTATGTCGGTTCCTTGTATTTTTTATTTTCGTTCAATCAACTGTCTAGGTATGTTTACTATGTATGTAGAAATAAGTACATGTTTACATTCATAAATATTCAGAATAATATATAGGTCATAAATAAATAAACATAAACATCCTGGCTAATCTTACACAAATCAGTAAATCACCTGGTCCCACGACCCACGGAAGCTCAATTTAGACGTGTGTTGTATCTAACGAGTGACGTCCAATAAAAAAAAGGCGGCCAAGTGCGAGTACGACTCGCGTGGCAAGGATGCCGTACCTACGTTCGCGAATAAGTATTTCACCAGATTTTCTATGATATTTTCAAATAATATAGACTTCTTATAGGTTTTCCTGTAAAATATACTTAAGGAACTATTTTGTGTAATTGTTGCAAAAAATTAAGCCCAGTATCCGGGGGTTTATAGTAATTTTTCACTTATATTTTTAAATAACATCAATATTTATTTAAAACAATAAAAATAATATTTAAAATTCTCACACAAGCCCTTTTGTTTGAAATATCACATGTAAAGTTGGCAAAACTTTGTTTCAAGTTTTCTGATTTATCCCCAAATTTAAAATTCATTTATTTACGTTCCACATCTATTCGTTGGGACACCAACTTCAATATGTGTGCTAAATTTCAACTAAATCGGTCCAGTAGTTTCGGAGCAAATCGGTTGTAACTGAGGGATAGACAGACAGACAGGCACGCGAGTGATCTTATAAGGGTTTCATTTTTTCCTTTTGGGGTACGAAACACTAAAAATATAAAGATTCTTATAAAAACAAATATGACCGAGAAAAAAATATAAAATTTGATAATATAATCTTAAAGTAATTTTTGATATAAATTATTTAAAACGATTTGGAGGAAATTATAGATTAGTCGAAGCGTCTATGTTTTAATTTATTGTTCTTATTACAGGCCACACTCTCTATAATTTTTAAGTAAGTACTAAGGTTTGAAGCGAGTTTAAAGTTCTCTGTTTGATCTTTTTACCGTCTTTTGCATACAACACAAGTCGAGTTGTCACTTGAGCACTAGTGATGGTGAGTATATACCTATACCTTCTTACAGTCATCATCATCATCAACATCATCATATCAGCCGAAAGACGTCCACTGCCGAACATAGGCCTCCCCCAAAGATTGCCACAATGACCGGTCCTGCGCCACCCGCATCCAGCGGACTCCTGCGACCTTCACCAGGTCATCAGTCCACCTTGTGGGGGGCCTACCCACGCTACGCCTTTCGGTACGTGGCCGCCACTCAAGAGCCTTCCCGCCCCAATGGCCATCGGTTCTACGCGCAATGTGCCCCGTCCACTGCCACTTCAGTTTAGCGATTCGGAGAGCTATTTCGGTTACTTTGGTTCTGCTGCGGATGGTCTCATTTTTAATCCGATCACGCAGAGAGACTCCTAGCATAGCCCTCTCCATTGCCCTTTGGGTGACTTTGAGCCTTCTTATGAGGACCATTGTAAGCGGCCACGTTTCTGTACCGTATGTCCTCACTGGCATCACACACCGATCAAAGACCTTCGTCTTCAAACACTGCGGAATATTGGACGAAAATATGTGTCGTAGCTTCCCGAACGCTGCCCAACCGAGTCGGATTCGACGATTGACCTCTTTCTCGAAGTTGGACATACCTAACTGGATAGTTTGTCCTAGGTATATATATTCGTCTACAACTTCGAGTGTAAAGTTGCCAATTATTACGGGAGTAGGTGCTACATGGGAATTTGACATGATTTTCGTCTTATCCATGTTCATCCTAAGACCAACTCGCTCGGAGGCTTTACTGAGGTCAACGAGCATAGTACTCAAGTCCTCCAAGGTCTCAGCCAAGACTACTATATCGTCAGAGAATGGAAGGTGAGTGAGGTACTCGCCGTTTAGGTTGATACCCAGCCTTCTCCAGTCCAGTCTTAAAGACATCCTCCAGAGCAGCGGTAAACAGCTTAGGGGAAATGACATCTCCTTGCCTAACTCCCCGCCGCAGCTGAATAGGCTTCGAGCTCTGGTCTTGGAGTCGGACTGACATTGTGGCGCTCTCGTACAAACACTTCAACACCTCGATATAGCGGTAGTCGACTTGGCACCGTTGGAGAGACTGTAGTACTGCCCAGGTTTCGATCGAATCGAAGGCTTTCTCGTAGACCACAAACGCTAAACAAAGGGGCAGGTTATATTCTTCGGTTTTCTGTATAACCTGGCGAAGCGTATGGATGTGGTCTACGGTACTAAAGCCTCTTCGGAAACCGGCTTGTTCGGGAGGCTGGAAGTCATCAAGCCTGCGTGCAAGACGATTCGTAATGACTCTTGAAAACAGCTTATAGACATGGCTCAGAAGTGAGATGGGTCGGTAGTTCTTCAATAAAGCGTTGTCACCTTTTTTGAAGAACAGTACCACCACACCTCTGTTCCGTGCCTTTGGCGTTCTCCCTTCCAGTAAGACGGAATTGAACAACTTCTGAAGGGCCGTAAGGATCGGTTTACCACCCGCCTTCAGAAGCAACTACAGCACGGCAAATTCTTACAGTACGGTATCCTATTTATTTATTATTAAACCGCGATTAGAATGGGATTAAAAAGTACTGTTGACACAACACTGTACAGTGGCGTTCAGAATTGCATGGGCGATTTATGAATGAATTCATTCTTAAACTGTCCATGCAATTTTGAACCCGACTGTACAAGTCAATCTAGGATATATTCGTATATTTATAGTTTAAGTGCAAAGACTGACAGACAATAGATTAATTAATCATTCACTACATTTATAAACAACATTCGCGCCTAACTTTTTTTAAATCTGTTTGAGCAGTTTAAGGTATCCTTTTAACCTGGTGGTATAGACATTATTTCTTGACATTATTTCTTAGGTTAGTTTTTTCCTGTGGCTGAATGTCAAGACCTAGTGTCACAATGTGACGTTTCAAAACAAAAGACAGTTTGTTTGCAGTCCTAGTGAAATAAATACATGAAATCTCTTTACATATCATCTTAACATATGACACCGGATACATAGTATTTCCGGGTTTAATTTCAAGTAAGTAACATCAATATTCCGTAGCAAGTTTGAGAAAATGATAGTTCTCAAAATATGTGTGAATCTAGTGAGGATTTTCTCGAACAGTTTGTACATTTGTAAAATTTCGATACTGATAAATATTGGTATGCTGGTAGAGTTAATGATGCTGAGCAAGATGAACCACATTTCCCAAAATGTTTGTATGCAAAGTTCCTTTTTTGTTACCAAAAATGTATAGGAAACTTCCTGGGACATTTTGAGAAATATGGTGATGGTGAATCTTTGCTCTGCATCATTGTCTCTACCAGCCTACCAATTTTTATCAATATCAAAGACCTTTTCCAAATGTATAAACTTGAGAATTTGGCAGCTGCATGGTAGTGACAGGAAGTCAAGTTCAGGAGTCAATATATTGACTAAATAAGAGCAGACACGTTAGGTACGATAGGTACTAGTAATTTAAATTATAATACATGTCAATTTACCTTTTTAGCGTTCCGTATTAAACTATATAGTAGTTAGATTAAGGGTCCCAAAAGATTTTTTTTAAGTCGACATTTTCGGAGATACCTAAGAAAAATAATTGCATCAGAATGTGCCTTGAGTTTTATGTAAATTATTTTGGAGACGATAAAACCACTGTGGGTGTGATATTTCAGTTCGCAAATTACCAAAGTAGGCAGTTTTAACCACCTGTATCAAAAATATTGGAACACATTAATGATACCTACGTTATGTTTGTGTCAGTGTATCA
>JALPQI010027287.1:0-10765 GCA_025490895.1 Thaumatotibia leucotreta
TATTCATTAGGCCAGATACGAGCAAAAATGTTATTGACTTTAGGAAATCATTATTGACCATTTTTTATTTGATTTTTTTATCACGCTTGCAATTTAAACTAATTTTTTTTTCACACTTAAATTCTAAGGGTCATTTATATTATTTTTAAACATCTGACTATTAGGATTTTATTATTCTTTTTTTATTATTAAGAGCCTGTACTGTCCCACTGCAGGGCAAAGGCCTCCCTCAAATTCTCCCACGTATCCCTATCCCCTGAAGTCTCCCACCAGACTATTAGGATACATAATGTCATTTAGTTTGCTATTGGAGAGGCTTATGTCCAGCAGTGGACAAACATGGGCCGATGATGATTTATATTTACGTTCCATTCTGTTCATATTTACCTACATCAAGCATGTAATATTTCGCATTGAGTTGCAACTAAAATATTGTTTTATTAGTTTTAAACTAGGCAAAATCTAGAAAAGTTTATATTATGACATTTTAAGCTTTTAAGTACGATCAGCAGTATTCTGTTAAATAACAGAAAATATATTACACTGTCGACCATAGAGTATATCGAATAATAGTGTGTGTAACCGGTCAGCCATTGATTGATCGCTGTGCTGTATCGGCCGGTCTTGTCATCAGAGTTGCTACTGCAAAAAGTTTAGCGATAATGCACGGCCATGACAGGGCCGGCCCGATATATTATTTCTATTTGTGATTTTAATTGTAATTATTATTGTTTATTTGTATTGTGTTGTGTTGCCTGCCGTGAAACTGTTCACGTGATGGCCTCACCGGAAGACCAGCGCTGGCACTCGCTAGCAACATGCTGAGATGAGACCATTTCGTAGCATACAAGCTTTTATTTGTATAATTATTTTTCTTTTTTGTATTTTGTGATTTTTGTGTATGTTACGAATAAAGCTATTTCTATAATTGTTTGTCCTGATTGACTTCCTATGGCTGTCGTCCGAAATTACTGAAGCTATAATTGCCGATTTCTAAGAATGAATTTTTGACTATGAAGGTAATACTCCCCATTTTTCCGAAAGTCTTAACTTCATATGTAATTCCTCAATTTTGAGAATCAATAGATCCGAGCGGTGAAAAATCATAAGGCATGAAATGAAATCTCACTGGCATTTGTGAGACTTCGTTCCAAAAAAAAACATTTGGTCCTTCACCGGAAAACGAAAGCATATCAGTAAATTATTTAATACGAGTATCTACATAAATCGGGAGAAATTATTATAGCACGATTCAGAATACAATCAGCGCCACCTAGTGTCACAATAAGTGATGATATGAGAGCTCTTATACTTCAAAATGTGTTCGAATAGAGACATTGAGCGATGAATAATGATTGATTATTAAAGCATGATATGGGTATCAAATGTGGTGTCAAATGAAAAAGAAACATAAAATAGTCTCAAAACTAAAAAACACGCTTTTTTTGTATTCCTGAGAATACAAAAAAGCGTGTTTTTTAGTTTTGAGACTATTTTATATTTCTTTTCATTATTTGCTTAGGCACTTACAATGCTGATTTCAAATAAAACTGCGGTATCACCACTTTGTATATGTATTCACATTATACGTGACGTGATGAAATATCCCAAAAAAGCCGAAGATATCGCAGATACGAACAGATACATCAGCATCTGAAAGAAACAATATAAGTTACATACAGGTTGGACGTGAGAAATAATTTTATTTTAACCACGTATTCATTAGGCCAAATAAAAGCATAAATGTTATTGACTTTAGGAAATAATGATTGACCATTTTTATTTAATTTTTTGATCACACTTGCAATTTAAACTGAATTTTTCTTTTTTTACACTTAGAATTTGCTAAGTGTCATCTGTGTCATACATATTATTTAAGAACATCTGACTATTAGGATACATAATGTCATTAGTTTGCTATTGGAGAGGCAGCAGTGGACAAACATAGGCCGATGATGATTTATTTATATAAATTACGAGCCATTATGTTCATATTTACATCAAAAAATTTATATTTCGCATTGAGTTTTAAGCTAGGCGAAATCTAGAAAAGTTTATAGGACATTTTAAGCTTTTAAGTACGATCAGCAACATTCTGTTAAATAACAGAAAATAAATTACGCTGTCGACTATCTACGCTAAAATTATGCCGCCAACTCATGCTTCGTACGGTTTACAACATCATCATTCATCAGACATAAAACGTCCCCTGCTGAGCCTATATGCATCCCCTTTAGACCTCCACATACACCGATTGATCGCGACCTGCGTCCAGCGTGTCCCGGCGATCTTCATAAAGTCGATTATCCGTAGTAAATCGTTTATAATTTATAACATATGAAAGTAAAAAAAAAACTTGTCAGCCATACCTTATCCTGCCACTCTCTGTTCTTGACACACTGGCTGTAAGGCATGGTGGTGAAGGTGACAGAATTGTACAGCGGCACCCAGAAGTTGGGTGCCAGCCAGAAGAGGAAGTCATCCATGGCTTTACGGAGACGGTACGATGGCCGGGTCACTAGGTATCGCATCTGAAATATAGGGTGATTTTAGCCATTGGTTGAACCTTAAGTTGGGCTTCCGTAAGTTACTAGAAATTATCTAACGTTAATATTTTTTTTATTATAAAAACGAAAAAAAAAACACAAAAATTCTATCACGCTCGCGTTGATTTATTGTAGCGAGGGCGATGGACTTGTAGTGTATACTAGATATAGTTATGTACGTAGCTCATAGGATCTATATAAGTCTCACTTACTTATGTATTTGGTGCAGTAATAAAGTATCGTTTAAGCTGAACACTCGTTTTCCATTCAACTCCGAGCCCTGACCTTACATGGCGACCCTGCCATATTCGGTGTCGCGCGTGCGGTCAGTCACCGAGTGATGTTGAGAGCTCAATTAATTATTGTGTAAGCATGGCTCAAGTGGACAATTCATTGAACTATTAGCTAACGTTATTATGGTGAACAACTGTTAAAAGTGCAACTAGCTAATTTCATCATGGGGACCACAAAATCAAAAGAAGAGGTGATCATCGCTCAAACTGCGGCTGGAGGTGACAATAAGGCTACTGCGAGCACCGACGAACTTCGATTACACGCAAGTACTACCAATATTATCCTGGGCATAATGCTCGGCATGCTGGTCGTTGGAGCTGGCTACGCGTTGTACAGGAGGTGTAAGAAAACCCAGAAGAAATGGATGCGTCACGAGGTCGCTCTGTGTGAGCTGCAGCGGGTCGCTCGAGGGGCGCCTACAAGTGTTTAACGGACTAATTTATAGTGGTTTGGTGAGATACTTATACGGTTTGGTGGCTTATTTTAACTGGTAAATTGACAATTTGATGCAAGTGTTGGTGGAAAAACTTTGGTAGTCAAGAACAGTAATGTAAGTTCAGCGGAGGTATGATTTAAAATTAGTAGGTACATATGTAGTATAATTTTGTTATGGCAGATGAATTATTGAAATGTTACGAAGAGTTACTTGTCATTAAGAAATATTTAGTAAAAAAAGGGAAATCGAGGTTTACAGGTAACGTGACAAAAACTCAGCTGTCAAAGGTTAGTGATGTTATAGATAGGGTTAAACAATATATTACTCAGTTTTCTTTATTAACGGACGTGAAACCGGATATTGTTACGGAGACTAATAGCTTATATACGATTACGTGCTTACGCAACGAGATTTCAAAGTTATGTACAAAGCCTGAGGTGGAAGAGAATACAAGTAGCGATAGTGAAAACTGTGAAATTGACACCATGGAGTTCGATTTAAAGTCAGCGTGTAGTCTTATACCGCTTATGGACGGCACCGAGGAGACCACAAAGAGATTGATCGATGCTGTTGATATGTATTCGGGTATGTTAGATGTAGCAGGTCAAAAATCTCTTATTACATTTGTTTTAAAGGGAAGGCTTTCGGAAAGTGCAAAATTACGCATGTTAAGTACTTATTCGACCGTAGAGCAACTTATAAGGGATTTACGTAACTCTCTTTTGCCTAAAAAGTCGTTCACGGCTATCCAATCCCGACTTCAAAATATAAGTCAGGGTTGGCGTAGCATTGATCAGTACGGGTCGGAGATAGAAAAGCTTTTTTCCGAGTTGACTATAACTCAGGCGGAAGGTGATTCGGCGAGTTACAACGTATTGAAACCGCTGAACGAAAAGATGTCCATTAAGAAATTTGCAGATGGTTTGAAGGACCCGAGGCTCGGCATCATCATTGCGGCGAGGAACTTCAGCAGCCTAAAGGACGCGATCCAGGCTGCGCAGGACGAGGACGTTCCGAACAGAGCAGCGGCGCCCAGGACACCGGAGGTCATGGGTATGTACCGCTCTCAAAATAATTTTAACAGCTACCACAGAGGCCCCGGACGTAACTCATATAGGGGATATCGTCAGAGGGGTCCGCGACAGTATTTTTATGGTCGTTACCCTCAGCCCCAACAAGGCAACTCGCGAGGAGGTACTAGTGGGTACAGGTCACGAGGCAGGCCGGCACGGGGTGGTTCATATATCGGGTCCCGTGGCCGTGGGTTCAGTGGCCGTGGGTTCAGTGGCCGTGGCAGCGTGCACGTGATGGCTCACGCCGAAAATGGTCCGGTCAATCAACACCCTAGTGTTCCAAATAGAGATTCGCTGAATCATTTTTTTCGAGACTGATGTTGTTTACACTTGCAACGATTTAAATAGGGTGGCCTTAAATATAGGCAACACCACATATAATTGGCTTCTAGACACCGGAGCCTCTCTTTGTGCCATGAAGTATGAAATCATTCGTAATTGGAACATTCCGTTCCATAATAAGAAAATATATGTCACAGGTATAGGCGGGCGAATGACATCAGACGGATTTGTTAACTTAAAATTAAATTACGATGGTTTTGAATTTGAGCATTCATTTTTTGTATTCAAGAATTTAACATGTAGAACGGATGGTATTTTAGGTCAAGACTTTTTTAGGAAACATCGGGCTCTTATTGACTTTGAAACAAACATTTTGCGATTAGAAACACGTCTTGGATCAATAGCTAAAATCGGTTTTGATTGTTCAGGTTCAGGAAATTGTTATTTGACTGTACCTGCTCGGAGCGAGTTCATACATTACATGGATACGAGTATTACGGAGGATTTCGTAGTCAATAATCAGGAACTATGCGAGGGTGTATACGTAGCAAGCGCAATAGTTAAACCTGTTCAAGGCAAGATACCCATTAAGATATTAAATACTAGAACTGATGACGTCAATTTAAGTCGTTTTACAATTAATAACAGTAGATTGAGTGAATTCTTTGTTTGTGAATTTAATAAGCCAACTATGAACGCCGAAAGGATTAAGTCGTTGTTTTCTGTATTAGATTTGACTAAATTAAACGAAGAGGAGCAGAAATCCATTGAGAACATATGCGCAAAATATCCAGATGTCTTTTTCCTACCGGGTGATAAATTAACCACTACAATGCTTTATAACCAGACAATAGAATTAAAACCGGGTAGTTCACCGGTTTATGTAAAACCATACAGGTTGCCTCACTCACAGAAGGCTGAAATTGATAGACAGATTAAAGGCATGTTAGATGATGGAATAATTGAAGAGGCGAGAAGCGCATGGTCGAGTCCGTTATTGTTAGTCCCTAAGAAAACAGATTCCTCGAAGCAGAAGAAATGGCGCGTTGTCATCGATTATCGAAAGTTGAATGATCAAATAAAAGACGATAAATTCCCTCTCCCTAATATAACTGAAGTTTTAGATTCCCTATCCGGTTCTATCTATTTTTCACATCTTGACTTGTATCAGGGATTTTATCAAATAAATTTAGACAAATCAAGCCGCCCTCTCACTGCTTTCCAAACAAGTAAAAATCAGTATCAAATGACCAGATTACCCCAAGGTTGCAAGACATCTCCTAACGCTTTTTCACGGATGATGACTGTGGCTATGTCCGGTTTAAATTATGAACAATGTTTAGTATAACAGGATGACTTAGTGGTTTTCGGAAGAAGTTTAGCTATTCATAATCAAAATTTATTAGACGTGTTTAGTAGGTTAAGAAAAGTAAACTTAAAGCTCAACCCTGCCAAATGCACATTCTTACAAAAGGAAATATTATATCTGGGTCATATAGTTTCAGAAAAGGGTATTTTACCGGATCCAGAAAAAACTAAAGTTCTAAACAATTACCCGACTCCGCAAAGTGCCGACGAGGTGAAACGCTTCGTGGCATTTGCTAGTTACTATCGTAAGTTCATTGTAAATTTTGCAGATAAAGCGTACCCACTCAATAAGTTGAGCTGTAAGGATGTACCATTTATATGGACACATGAGTGTGAACAGTCCTTTCAAACTTTAAAATCAGCCTTAGTAAATCCACCAGTCCTTCAATATCCAAATTTTTCAGATAGTAATGAATTTATTTTACAAACAGATGCATCGGGGAAAGCTTTAGGTTCAGTTTTGTGCAATAGCGATGGGCGACCTGTCGCTTACGCTAGTCGAAGTTTAAATAAGGCGGAATTGAATTACCCCACAGTTCAAAAAGAGCTTTTGTCAATATGTTGGAGCATTCGTTATTTTAGACCCTATTTATACGGCCGAAAGTTCAAAATACAAACTGACCATCGACCATTAGTATATCTTTTTAGTATGAGGGATCCAACCAGTAGATTGCTAAAGTTCAGATTACAATTAGAGGAGTATAATTTTACAATCGAGTATTTAAAAGGCTCTAAAAACTCCGCGGCAGACGCTCTGTCTCGCATTAATGTCACGTCAGAGGATTTAAAACATATGAATGAACACGTTATGAATATGATGACGCGAGCGCAGAGGCGAAAGATCGAGAGTAAGCAAGGTACAGACAGTACAAATTCGACGGTCTTTAATGTGCCCACTAATTCGAGGCTTGATCACCCAAGAGTTGTGGAAATCATTAAAAAACCGGAAAATTTTACTGAATTATGTGTTACGTCAAGTAGAGATTATCGAAAAGCAATTAAAGAGAATTTTGTAAAGGAGACGTCTAAGCATTTTAATTATGTGCCCAGCAAATCGTGTATTTATCTTAATCCAACTTCTAAATCGCTACTATCGCGAGCCGAATTAGCGAGAGATTTGGATACAATTTGTAAGAAAATAAATGTAAAAGAGTTATGCATAATAAGAAACGAATTAAATAAAGATTTTATTGCGGGCTTAATACAAGAAATAAATAAATATGACAGTTTGTCCGGACCACGAATATGTGTGTTAACCCCTGGAACGCTGCTGTCATAAATTTGCTTGTCGATTAATAACTTTAATTATTTTATATTATAGTCCAAATGGCTTGTGACAGATCTGTCACTAGGCACTCCAGGGGTTAAGTAATGTGCAAAGAATAAATGATCTACATGACAGACGCGTAATAATAAATGACTTCCACCTACTTCCCACAAGTGGCCACGCGGGGATTAGAAGAATGACTAATAATATTAAAAAGCATTATTATTGGCCTAGTATGGAAAAGGACATACGAGATTTTGTGTCAAAGTGTACTCAATGCCAAAAACAAAAATATTGTACACCAACTAAACAGCCAATGGAAGTAACAACTACTGCAAATAGTGCTCTAGAAAAGGTGTATTTAGACACAGTCGGACCTCTACCGAAAGATGAACATGGTTATTGTTATGTACTGACCCTACAGTGCGAACTATCTAAGTTCGTAGAGGCGTATCCTTTACGATCCAAAGACACAGTTACTGTAGCTCGAGCATTTGTAGAGAACTTCGTACTACGGTATGGTATTCCATTAGAAATAGCCACCGATCGAGGAACCGAGTTCATCAGCAGCACAATGAAAGAGGTATGTGATCTACTTAAAATTACTCATTTGCCCTCCACAGCGTATCACCATGAGTCAATAGGTGCTCTAGAGAATTCGCATAAAACTATGGGAGCTTATCTAAGAATACAATGTGAGAATAAACCGAATTCTTGGAGCGACTGGTTACCTTACTGGTGCTTCACATATAATACCACTGTACATACGGAGACGAAGTACGCGCCTCATGAATTAGTCTTCGGTAAGTTATGCATGCTTCCTAGTAACTTAAGAAATGGTAACGTTAATCCCTTATATAATCACGGTAGTTATCCCTTAGAGTTAAGATATAGATTAGAGCTGGCACAGGCAGACGCACGTACTAATTTAATAAACAGTAAACTTAAAAGGAAGGAGAAATACGACTCCCATTCAAAGCCTGTCAGCTATATCAGTAATAGTTACTTATGGTTAAGAAATACGTCCGACAATAAGATGCAAAGCATTTATTTAGGACCATATTTAGTTTTAGAAGATTTAGGATGTAATGTAAAAATACTAGGCCGTGTGGTGACGGCAGTAAGAATACATTTGTCACCACCCCAACTCTTCCCGTGGGTGTCGTAGGAGTCGACTAAGGGACTAAAGTGTTACTGATCATACACTTGACCCGGGTATGTCTGAAAACTACGACCAAGACCACCGGGGGATGGGCAGCAGCATCCCTAAAGTGCGGTGGAGACACTGCGATCGCCAACCCGCATGCCAAGCGTGGCGATTATGGCAATTACCCCCCCATGATGATACAAACAAGGCCGCGGCCCCGAGGTTCCGGCGACCCCCGGTGCCCTGGTTATGGTAGCGGCCAGGGTGCTAGCGGGGTCAGGGGTGCTAAGAATCTCCGGCAAAGATCCGGCTACCACCACCGACGACCTCTGGCCCTGGCAACTTACAACACACGTACACTGCGGACCGACGAAAAGTTAGTGGAACTGGAGGAAGGATTGAGCAAGTTGCGTTGGGACATTGTGGGATTGTCAGAAGTCCGAAGAGAGGGCGAGGACACGATAATCCTAAGGTCCGGCAACTTGCTCTATTTCCGGGAGGGCGACCAACAGTCCCAGGGAGGTGTCGGGTTCATCGTCCACAAGTCCCTCGTAAACAACGTGGTGAAGATCGAGAGTGTGTCGGCTAGGGTGGCGTACCTTATACTCAGAGTATCTGAGAGATACTCGCTGAAGGTCATACAGGTGTACGCGCCGACTTCGACACACTCCGACGACGAGGTGGAGGCTATGTATGATGATATCTCAAAAGCCATGCATAGCTCCAGAACCTACTTCACCGTTGTTATGGGGGACTTCAACGCGAAACTGGGCAAGAGAGATGGTGACGAGCTGAGGGTGGGGCAATTTGGGGTTGGACGTCGGAACTACCGGGGCCATCTGCTGGCTGGTTTCTTGGAGAAGGAGGGACTCTACATGATGAACTCCTTCTTTAAGAAACGCGAGCACAGAAAATGGACTTGGATGAGTCCCGACGGTGCAACTAAAAACGAGATCGACTTCATCATGTCGACGAAGAGACATATATTCAACGATGTTTCTGTGATCAGTACGGTTAAAACCGGAAGCGATCACCGCCTGGTAAGAGGCACGTTGAATATATGTCCTAAGCTAGAACGCTCGCGACTGATGAAGTCTACGCTCCGTCCTGCACTCCATCTCCAAAACCCCGAGAGCTTTCAGCTGGAACTCCAAAACCGTTTCGATTGCCTAGGCGATGATGTGGACGTATTCAACGACGGGTTTGTGGAAGCTGTCCATAGCGCTGGGTCAAAGTTTTTTTAAGGCCCAACGGACAAATAAGACCAGAAAGCTCTCAGACTCCACTCAGAAACTAATGGAAAAAAGGAGTGAACTGGTTCTACAATCCTCAGTCGATGCGACTTTATACCGGCAGCTCAACAGACAGATCTCTAAGTCCCTCAAACGCGATATGCGCCAATTCCGTACCAAGTGTATAGAAGAAGCCATCGAGCGGAACAAGGGCTCTAAAGTTTTTGCAAAGGATCTGTCTGTTGGGCAAAGCCAGCTCGCCAAATTAAAGACTGAGGATGGTAGAATCGTCACATCCAGATCTGAGCTGCTGAGTGAGATAGAGGGTTTTTATGGACAGCTGTACACGTCAACTAGCAGACCCGAAGTTGATCTAGCGGAAGACCTCAGAGCTAGACTGACCCGACACTATACAGAAGACATCCCGGACATCAGCCTGTGCGAGATTAGAATGGCTCTTGAACAGCTCAAAAATAACAAGGCGCCTGGGGAGGACGGAATTACAGCTGAGCTTCTGAAGGCGGGTGGTAAACCGATCCTTACGGCCCTTCAGAAGTTGTTCAATTCCGTCTTACTGGAAGGGAGAACGCCAAAGGCATGGAACAGAGGTGTGGTGGTACTGTTCTTCAAAAAAGGTGACAACGCTTTATTGAAGAACTACCGACCCATCTCACTTCTGAGCCATGTCTATAAGCTGTTTTCAAGGGTCATTACGAATCGTCTTGCACGCAGGCTTGATGACTTCCAGCCTCCCGAACAAGCCGGTTTCCGAAGAGGCTTTAGTACCGTAGACCACATCCATACGCTTCGCCAGGTTATACAGAAGACCGAAGAATATAACCTGCCCCTCTGTTTAGCGTTTGTGGACTACGAGAAAGCCTTTGATTCGATCGAAACATGGGCAGTACTACAGTCTCTCCAACGGTGCCAAGTCGACTACCGCTATATCAAGGTGTTGAAGTGTTTGTACGAAAGCGCCACAATGTCAGTCCGACTCCAAGACCAGAGCTCGAAGCCTATTCTGCTGCAGCGGGGAGTTAGGCAAGGAGATGTCATCTCGCCTAAGCTGTTTACCGCTGCACTGGAGGATGTCTTTAAGACTCTGGACTGGAGAAGGCTG
>JALPQI010027288.1:0-12590 GCA_025490895.1 Thaumatotibia leucotreta
GTATTCATATTTTTTTGGGCTGTTTCAATTAATATTACTTAAGGAGGCATTATTAATGTTTTTGTTCACTTCAACTTACAAAATTTGACGCCCGAAAGCTGCAAGCTGCGATTAAAGACGGACAACTCAGTGGATTTCACTGAGTTAATTTGACACGCTAAGTTCGACGCAATCATGAGAAAGCGATGTGCCTCCTTATTAAACCGTTGGCGAGGCAGTTCCAACAGCATCCTGAAGGCGTTAGTAGATAGGTGGGACTCTCCTCTACTGCAGAGATGGACTAAGCTCCACACTTCTTAGATATAGTATTATTTTATTAATTAGTATTATTTATTTTTATATATGTAGTAGTTAGTTATATGGACTACGTCCGAAATAAAAGTTGTTATTAATATTAATATTAATTAATATTATTAAGTAGATACGTTTGCTTGATCTATGGTATATTCATATATACCATAGATCAATCTGTGGTCTACACTGACGGACGTTCAAGGGTCGCTAGATTTTATCAACATGTACAAATACATGTATACAGGGTGTAATCGTTAAGTGTGGCTAGACCATAATTCCGTAAATATGGCATATATCAGAAAACTTCCGACTAATATCGAAAGTACGTTACTCAACGATTAAAATTAGATTAATAATTTTTTCTAAATAGATAAATAAATAAATATCTTGGGACATCTTACACAAATCGACCTAGCCCCACGGTAAGCTCAATTAAGGCTTGTGATGTGGGTACCAGGCGACGATATATATAATATAATAGATAAATACAAATATAGATACTTAAATACATAGACAGCCATGACCAAGGAACAAATATTTGTGATAAATAAATACACAAATAATGCCCTCGCCGGGATTCGAACCCGGAACCGACTAGGCTACGAAGGCTGACTAAATAGATGAAGTAATATTTTTAAAAATGAGCGCTGTGTTGCCAACAAACTGCTTCTGCAGTTTGGCAAGTAAATTTAAGAACCTATAATATTTTGGTAAATAAAAAAACTAAGTTAAAACGCTTCCTTACATTTAGTATGACGACTTACAGCCGACTTATACTTATTATTACGACTTATAGAATGTCGGGTGTCGTAAGAGATAAAACTGTTAGAGATTAAGGCTGTAAGTCGTCGTACTAAATGTATGAAAGTGTTTTAACTTAGTATTTTTAATATTAATTCATCTATTTAGAAATAGTACATTGTGCATCAAGGGAGGTAAGTACGGAATTACTAACGAGAGTGTTAGAAGCCCGACACTGTTAGGCGGAGGGCTTTTATGACTCGAGTTAGTATTCCGCTTACCGACCGTGATGCATACAACGGTTTTCATCACACTTGCCAACCAAA
Source organism: Thaumatotibia leucotreta (assembly GCA_025490895.1). Lineage (NCBI taxonomy): Eukaryota > Metazoa > Arthropoda > Insecta > Lepidoptera > Tortricidae > Thaumatotibia > Thaumatotibia leucotreta. Next base: position 1,362 of record JALPQI010027288.1, read on the forward strand.
AAATAAGTTTTAAGACATAATATTATTAAATGACGTACTGACATTTCTATTACTCCCTAGGGAATTTCACTTTTCTATTACTCCCGCTACGCGCGCAAGCAATGGCGCGCTTAGACAGCAAGTGTGATGAAAAAGTTATTAATGTAATTTTACTTATTGGGTACGTAACGTACTTTCGATATCAGTTGGAAGTTTTTTGATATCTGTTATATTTACGGAATTACATCCCTGTACATCTTATGGTAAAGTAGCTATGGCCGCACTTTTAAGTCCTAATTGGAAGAAATGAGGTATTTACAGATACGGGTTATCAAATAATTAGTCAATAATATGCAAAATAAAAATGTAAAGATTATTACTGAGTATTTTCTACATAAAACTCTCGGGTCAGGCGGGTTAGTCGGATTGGTTCTTGAAAAGGCTCCTCATTTATGGAGTGAAACATGCCGAGCATATTTCTACTTAAAAAGGTGAGTAACCCTCCTGAAATATAATTTAAGTATGACTACTGAGTACTATACAAATACAAGATATGTAAAATATTACGAGTGCATGGTTCAGTGAATTTATTGATAGCTTTAGAAGAAATGACAAAATGAAGAATGACTTTAAATTTAAAACTTTTAATTTGAACAGTCACTGTCTTGTTACCCTACTAGATCTGCATAACAGGGGAAGTAATATTGTACCTAGAGTAAGTAATTATTATGGCCGGACAAGAAGACGTTATGTAGTCCCTACAAATGGAAATCTTTTGTATATGAAAGACACTAGTTTGTCAAAATGTTCATTCAAAAAGAAGGTAAAGGAATGTGTTGCTGTCTGCACTATTGCGCTGATGCCAAACGGTTTGTCGGATACTTGCAACAATAATATGTTTATAATAAAATAACTGTTTTATTTTATAAATAAGCTAGTTACGAGTATATGAGAGCATGTTGTCACCACCCCAACTATTCCTATGGGTGTTCTAAGAATCAATTAAAGAAGTGAAGATTAGTGTCACTGACCATTTTTTTATTGATTGATTGGCTGCAGTATCACCATAGTAGACACACTATTGCGATCGCCAATCCGTTTACCCATCAGCGTGGCGATTATGGACTGATGCATAACGCATGGAAGAGGCCTTCCAGTAGTAGACAGAAATAGGCTGATGAAATGATGTGTGACGTGACATTTATATTACTTACACCTAATGAACAATTAGTAGCAAATGATAATTTGATTTCAAAACTTCAATTCCTTCTCGACATTGCTGGCGAGCCTCCAGAAATGCGCGTATTTGCGGATGTGATGAGTTTCCACCAATTAAGAGCTAATTTTGATAGCGCTACTAGCTCGTAGAGGCAGATTTACCGCTTCAGTAAACTTAGCTAGTTTGGTGGAAGTGGGGTCATAGTTTCTACATTTTAATCTGTTTGTCTAAACTTTTATTAGCTGGAAAAACTGTTTAATATGTGCCTGTATAGCCTGTCTTCTTTTTAAGACCAAGAGTTCGCTATACAAATACTTTGGCGAACTGGATATAACAAAAGTAGATAAGGCAAACGATTCTGTATTCAAGTTGGTATAGTAAGCACTTGTGAATTCTCATACACATAGCAAGAAAAAAAACTTTATCCGATTCTAACCCGCTAAATAAACCGAGTTTCTTACCGGTTCTTCTTGGGTCTGAAGTGTCTGACCCAAGAAGAACCGGTAAGTAACTCGGTTTATTTACCAAAACAGTATACTCGTAAGAGTAAGAATCCCGTAAGGGTTTGAAGTGTCACTGAACTGTTGTTTATTATAAGATTGATGGTGGGTAACAGCATCATCATAGTAGACGTACTGCGATCGCCAACCCGCTTGCCCAGCAGCGATTATGGGCATTTACCTCCTAATACATCCATACGCATAAGTTTAATAATAGACCTCTATAGGGGATGGGTAATGTTCAGCAGTGGACTGAGATACTGATGATGTGTGTTTTTCTAGTACCTCTTGCCATTTGAGCAAAAAAAGGCTTCGCGTTTTATTGTATATAAATGTGATGTGAAAAACTTATTTTAAGTACTTATAGTACTCATGATATTAGTGGATACTAGACGTAAATGATACTCGATGTCAAGTGATATTAAACGTAAGTCCAACCTACTTCTTTCAGGTCAATATCAAGGTTCCAAGGTTATTTCTTCAATTTAACTGATTATAGTGTTCGGTTATCACGTGGCCTTACGCCATAACTTTCAATTCTTGATATCGATCTTTCTTTAATAGGCCAAACCAATTATAGCCTTGTCCTGCCCAATGTGATTCGTAAAAAACATCATCATCAACATCATCAGCCTATGTTAGTCCACTGCTGGACGTAGGCCTCTCCTATCAACTATGCGTATTGACGCATTAGGAGGTAAATACCCATAATCGCCACGCTGGGCAAGCGGATTGGCGATCGCAGTAATGTGTCCCCTGTGATGACCATTCTACAAGATTGATGATGGGCATCATCAATCGATTTAGTGTAATTCTTATACTAAGTCTCCTCATTAATGATTAAAAAACTTAGATAAAGCTAAAGTAAAAGATTTCCATTGATGGTTTATTACGAGTTGAACTTGTGGACCATAGTTGTAGTACTGGACTAAAGTTGTATGGTTTTACGGTTTACTAATGTAGGTATTATCTTAAATGTTAATGCGCCCATGTTCAACCCTCAGACTCATTCGTGGCATTCCCCCACACTATTACCCCAGTTACCCAAAGCCGTTCACACGACAACCGATTCGGAAGTCGTTACCACCACTCGCGTACACCCATCATAAACTTATACACAATACACGCCAGCGCATATTCGAACTTGAACCGTAATGCCTTGACAATGGAGTCGTGTTCAAATGATTATGACCAGCGTGTCAGTTTCGATGAAAATGGTGGTGATTGTACCGTGCGTGCTGAGGTTGCCGTAATGATAACGCAACGCAATGCCTTGAGACGCAATAACTCCGATTAAGTTAGCCTTATGTACGGGCAACATGCTTATGATCGATAGGGTTGGAAAGTTCTGGTACAAGTACTGTAGGCTTATGATGGTACCACGTCTAATTTGTGTTGCCGTCACGTTCTAACAAGTATGAAAGTGCCAAAAGTATTGGGTAGCACGATAAATGGATAACACGGGACCATCATACGCCACCTGGTAATAAATGAATAAATAAATAAATATCTTGGGACATCTTACACAAATCAACCTAGTCCCACTGTAAGTTCAATAGGCCTACACTTCAGGCTAAAATATTGAAACAATGGCAGAAATCTAAAGTTTCAGAACTCTTGATTTCTGTGGTTGGTGATTAAAAAACACACGTAGTTAGCTCCATCCCACCAAATGATGAAAATAGATATAGGTTGTTAAAAACAGACAATCAAGTCTGTCTTTACCTATAATATTTATTAAACATGACAGAAAAGATTAATATCTTTATAATGCTTAAAGATCGAAAAATATCACTTTTCGATTGGTTTGTCCAACTCCTCCCGTGGGTATTGTAAGAGTTGACTAAGGGATTGAAGTATCACTGACCTGAAATGGGCAGCAGCGTATTATAGTGGGGGCGCCCTACTGCGATCGCCAATCTGCTTGCCCAGCGTAGCATAAATGAGCACTACCAATGGGTGGCTGGATGGATGGTTTTTAATCTCCAGCTGTGGACTAAATGCTAAGCTAATAATAATGATGCTGTCTCTTGTGACGGCATTTACGGGGGCCCATCTCGTCGACGGCAAGTCACCGCCTGCCTTGATAGCAAAGAGAAATCGTTGTTACGGCAGGTGTCCGGACCTCTTTTCTATTAGTTCCATCTCTGATCCATCCATCCTCCATCACCATAGCCCATTAGTCTTTTCCTTCTTCTCAATAGTCTCTATACGCCTACTGGGACCGGTTTACGGATATCTATTGATGTGCCCGTGAATAGGTTGCAGCAAGTGTACAACACAGCACTCTAAAGGGCCTCTACGTATAGGATCTATATGCCCGCGCCATTCTATCAAAAAATCCGGGATTTGTAAGCCCGTGATCCTTAAAAAGATGTTGATAGCTGCATCCATACGACAGTTTTAATTTGGGCTATGAAACAAATTACAGGAATAATGAAAGAGAAAAAGTCGACACTCCATAAATATATAACAAGCAGTGGATCTTCTGATCCGCCACTTGTAGAGGTTCGGCGGATCTACCCTATCGCTGAACGTAAGTAAGTTAGACGCACAAAATTGTTATCTAGACGAGTTTTGCCGTGGTGCGAGTCACTAGTTGAGGCGGAGACAACTTGACCAAATTTTATCAAGAGTAACTCCACGCCGGAAAACGGGCGTTAACAGGGTATGATTAGTACATCCAGCAGCCCAACTACTCCAGTGGGTGTCGTGAGAGCGACTAAAGGATTAAAGTGTACTGAACAGTTATTTATTATATGATTGCTGATGGGCAGCAGCATCATCATAGTGGATACATTTCTGCGATTGCTGATCCGCTAACCTAACGTGGCAAACATGGACATATATTACGCGCAATGTGTGTGTACGTTGACGTGCATTACACACACACTTGGTGTGGCTTGGCCTTTAAAGTCCATTCATCCTTAGCTGTCTTATCTAGTAAACAAATTTCTAACCTAAAAGTAGCCGATTTCTGTTGTAAACTACCATATTTGCCTATATTAAAATACCTGAGTCCGTACGAGTATTTGTGCAGTGCGTCCGTAGTGATTAGTAAATTGCCTATTTTTTTATCAAGGAAACAGTAGTTTACAACAGAAAACGTGTACTTTTAGGTTCATATTTCATATTTCATTTATTCAAGCCTTCAAGTTACACATACAATATATAATATAATTATATGTCACCTGATACCCTGTCAGGGCACAGCAGAACTCTTAAGACTTAACTAAAACTACTAAACTACGTTGTTTATTAGATAAGACAAGGATAAACAAGGGTAAATGGAATTTATGCTTCCATACGCGTATTTATTTATAGAGGAATACGTCCAGCAGTAGACTTAGATAGTCTGATGATGTGATGATTATGACACTATTCTCTTCACCGCTCAAGTTCCTATCTTGCGCCAAAACACTCCTTAAAAAAGCTTAAGCTCACGTGCCATCGGATAGTCATGAATTTTCTCCCCTTTTTCATTTAAGCGTTAGATATATTTACAGACTCCTAATAAATTCCAGGCATGCCCCGCTCTCGGACTAACTTTGCCAATTTCGAGTGAATATTGTACCTGGATCTTTTAACCCTTTCAGTGACAATCGTGACACATTATCTACCATTCCGTTTTTCAGCTTCCAAAGTCTAGTTGGTAATGAATAGGGCTCCCAATACCGGTATTTTTTGTAAAGATAATCCCGGAATCCCGGAAAAAGCCGGTACTGGAAGCCACGAAGCTAAAGGTTATAGGTTGTAATTCCGGCGAAGACATTTATATGTGCGTTTGAACCGTGATCGAGAATTTGTGATAATAAATAAATATCTTGTGACATCTTACACAAATTGACTTAGTCCTATGGTAAGCTCAATTGAGGGTTGTGATGTGGGTACCAGGCGACGATTTATATAAATTAGAAATAGAGTTCGGAACTATGGGTGCAAAACTTTAAAATTGACATTATGGGAACACTTCAGCCAAGGAAAACACGAATATTATTGAAAAATCTGTACCTATCCAATTTTATTCCCAATCTCGGAAACTTAAATTTACAATATTTGGGTGTGTAGATATGTATATTTTATGGATGTACGTGCTATGTCAAATCCACTTGACAAGTTTTGTTAAAGTTTGCACCCATAGTTCCGACCCCTAATTAGAAAGATACAAATAGATATTTACATACAAAGACAACCATGACCAAGGAACAAATGTTGCCCTCACCGGGATTCGGACCCGGAACCTCCAGCTTCGTAGGCAGGGTCACTATCAACTAGACTGTAGGCTGGCAAATTTATGAGTTACATGGCTTTCTCATGGTTGCTATTATCAGAAATAGACTTAAGTAAAATGAGACCAGTCGGTAAGCATCATCTATTCTATCAAATAAAAATCAAATTTGTTAATAAAAACATACAGTCCAATTGAGAACCTGCTCGTTGTTTTGAAGTCGGTTAATTAAATAGAAACGCATTAGAATACACGAGGGAAATTGATACATTTACCTTATTTAGGTCATTGTGTAGGATTAAACATGTTTCCAGAGCTTAAATCAGCTTACGCTCTAACGCGATTCCATCATTATTAATAATGAGGGTATTAAAATATTCCTAAAACTATGAATATGTATTTCCTGTTTAGACAAGCGTGACCCATATATTAGTAGGGAGACATGTTCAAATTTCCGATGAGGAAGGCTTGTTATTGATTTGAAATTTATGGCTCATATTTAAATAGTGTTGGTATACAAAATACCGATTATGGACACCCACGTTTACTACTTTACTAGGGTTGTTAGGTGTTTTTACAGGGAGATAAAGTTTGGGGTCTAATGAAGGGATCTTGGAAGAATCGTGGAATCTCTTCAAATGTTATCGGTACAAGTATGGTGCTTTTGGTAATTTTTATTCATTTACAAGAATTTGCATTCAGAAAGTAGTATTAATAAATAAATATCTTGGGACATCTTACACAAATCGACCTAGTCCCACGGTAAGCTCAATTAAGGCTTGTAATGTGAGTACCAGGCGACGATATATATAATTATTTATTTATTGAACCATAATTACGTAACATTACAGCTAGCGCCAAAGCGTTACATAGATTCTTAATCTAATCAACTTGCTACTTACTAACTAAATTAAAAACTACCTTAATACTAATTACTATTTATACTGCTCCCTTTCAAGCACTCCCTTCCATGCTGACATCAGTCTCGCAATCCCTGTCACGAACAAATCACACTCAGGTAGTGCCGCGAGTAGCGAGTTGATGAGCGCAGTCGCGCGCAGTACGGGGGAGTGCATGCGCAAACGGGTGCGCGTGCGCTCTACGGCTAGCAGAGGCGGTCGCCTCCGTCTGCTACAGAACTCATCGGGTGCAGATAATTTCAGGAATTTTTCCAAAAGGCCAACACAATCCATCTTACATCTCAATATCCTCACCACAAAGTTTACCAGTCCCAGATTTCTGCGAAGCTCAAGTGAGTCATAGCCTAAGTGACCCTGAAGAAATCTGGTCGGATACATGAAGGGGTAATAGAAATGAACTTTCTTATATAAGCTTCTAAGGAATCTTTTTTGGACCTGCTCTAGCATGAGTATATACTTTTTCTCATGGGGGCTCCATACCACGGCGCTCGACTCGAGTATACTTCTTACCAACGCTGTATAGAGAACACGCGTAGCGGCTGGCGTGAGCGAGACAGCGTTGCGTACTACGAATCCCAACCTTTGAAATGCCTTACGGGTAACATTCTGTATGTGTGGCCGGAACGTTAGCCGTGAATCGAATGTTACCCCAAGGTCACGAACTTCCTCGACGCGGACCATTATCCTCCCTGCCATGCGGTAATCGAAGCAGAGCGACGAAGGAGAGAGGGAAAAGGTCATTATCTCACATTTATCGATGTTAAACAAGAGCCCGTTATCTACACTCCATCTGTAAACAGCATCGATGTCATCCTGGAGGTTCTTACAATCGGCATTGTTTTTCACCGGCATGATCAACTTTACATCGTCAGCAAACAGCAGAACCGTAGACTTTTCCACAGCTTCAGGCAGGTCATTGATCAGGATCAAGAAAAGTAATGGCCCTAAATTTGATCCCTGACTAATACCTGATCGTGTTGTGTATGTTTGGGAGAAATAAGGGCCATACTTAACATATTGTCTCCTGTCTTTGAGATAACTTGAAAACAACTGCAGCAGGCGAGGAGTGAATCCCATTTTACCAAGTTTTAGTAAGAGAACGTCATTGTCCACCCTGTCGAAGGCTTTCTGGAAGTCTAGATAGGCGATATCAACCTGATAGTGATCGTCCATGTGACAAGAAAGAAGATCTACCAGTTCAACCAGGTTAGTGGTCACAGATCTTTTAGGTAAGAAAGCATGCTGTTGGCTGACGATGTAGGGCAGGCACTGTGGTAAAAGGTACTCGTGCATAACCGTCTCGAACACTTTGGCAAGGGCAGACAGTATAGCGATGGGTCTATAGTTTTCCACCTTTAACTTGGAACCTTTCTTAGGGATCGGAGTAACACGGGATAGTTTCCATACATCCGGATACTCACCACCAGTTAAAATTAAGTTAAAAATGTGAGTGATTGCTTCAGCCAGGAAATCAATACACCCTTTAATTACAAACGCTGGGATCGCATCTGGGCCTGCAGACGTACCTGGTTTAAGCCGTTTAACGGCACGCCTGATTGAGTCGGTACTAATTACACGAATATCTACAAACCGTGCACTGGATAAAGTTGTAGAACTAGCTGGCCCTGGGTCAAGTTTCGGAGAGCCTGGGAGAAAAACCGAATGAAAATGCACAGCGAACGCATCAGCTGCTTCAGCTCCTCGATATTCTGAGCCTTCTCTCGTTACTACTGGCTCAAGTCCCCCGGGACTCCGTAGTGTGCTGACATACTGCCAGAACTGCTCAGGTTTGGTCGACAAAGCGTGAGATGCGTTAGTTGTGCAGACATCATACGCTTTTTTGATATCTTGTTTAATTTTTAAGCGCAGAATCTTAAATTGTTTCTGTACAAGTTCGTTTTTGGTTCGCTTCCATTCTTTATGGAGGCGGGATTTTAGTTCGATGTTGCGAATAATAGTTTTAGTGTAATAAACGGGATAGCTGCGGCTACGTTTTTTAATAATAGATTATTTAATAATAATAATAGATAGATTTTATAATAGATAGATACATATAGATACTTAAATACATAGACAGCCATGACCAAGGAACAAACATTTGTGATAAATAAATACACAAAGAATGCCCTCGCCGGGATTCGAACCCGGAACCTCCAGCTTCGTAGACAGGGTCACTACCAACTAGGCTACGGAGGCTGACACAACACTGACACTTTGTTGATAGGAAACCAATGATGGAAACAAATTGGGGATCTTGGAGAAATCGGATGATGTCCCGTACAAACGTTTATAATACTCCGATCATTTGAGTTTTCTCCCGAGTAATTAGTTATTATATTATCATGTTTTTGAGCAATTTTCGACTCCTCTGGTCAAACACAACTTCGATAAACATACAATTTCGATAAAAACCGTGTTCGTAGGGGACATTAGTAGACTTTTTCGTGGAATGCACATATGATCCTTTCCGATACAATTATTGGATTAAGAATACGTGCCTTCACATCATCAACCTATATCAGTCCACAGATGGACGTAAGCCTTTTAATATTTCCGCCTCCTAATATCTGTTTACATGGAACATCTTTTTTTTTCTGTAATCGGATGTCGATTCTTTAGTAAAACTTTATCAATATGACCTCAGAGTGAGCTTTATATCAAGTAAGTATTATTTCATCATCATCAGCCTATTATAGTCCACTGCTGGACGTAGGCCTCTCCTGTTAACTATGCGTATACAATACAAATAGACGCATTAGGAGGTAAATGCCCATAATCGCTGGGCAAGCGGATAGGCGATCACAGTAATGTGTCCACTACGATGACACTGGTGCCCATTATCAATCTTTTATCAAATAATGGTCAGTGACAATTCAATTCCTTAGTCGACTCTTACGACACCCGCAGGAGGAGTTGGGGTGGTGTCAAATGTATTCTTACTGCCGTCACTACACGGCTAAGGTATTATTTATCGTCTTTATTTTCAAAACTGTACAATTTATACAATATATTTAAATTAAATGATATAACTTATCTACTACTAAGCCGAGGATGCTGGCGGCAATTTCTCGCTGTATCGCAATACTGATGCGTTGTGCGAGGAAGTCGCCCGCTTTTCGGTCTTTAGTTACGTCAGCTTATAGTTACTTCAGTTGGTAGGTATTTGTAAGTGAGTTTTTGGTTGCCAACAGACTAAATCTTCACGCCAAAAGATTCCCATTTTTTATGAGTACTCACTTACTCACCTCTCGTACTTACTGTTATTTCACGTTTTTAGAGTTTGAATTGGGCTCCGAATTCAGACAATCGATAGAATTGAGTGAATAATATAAATTTCGCATTGTGTTTACTGTCTATTTTCAGATTAAAATATTGGAAACCTCATTACGTTATTGATAAATCGTATAAATTGTGTCTGATCAATCGCTCATTTTCATATATGCCTTCAGTATAATTAAGTCATGTGGTAGAGTGAAGCACAAGCTATATTGGGGAACCGTGGGTTTTTTAAGCTTAACGAAGGTAGACAACTGAGCTCTCAGTCCACCTGATGGAAAGCAAGAACTGAGGCCCATGAACATAATGACAAAAAAATTACCTATGCGCTGCCTATCCTGAGGATTTACGATGGATTGCCTCTATATCAATATTTACACCGGCTATCTTACCCCCAAATAGAAACACAGAACTATTCTAATCTGGTCTGAACTATTTTGGTCTGGATTGATTTGTATAATATAAGTACCCGTTATTTCATTAAAATAAATAAATTTTATGAATTTGCCTTAGTAATTACAGCTTGGTATTAGTTAAACAATAATATAATTGTGTTTAATAGAGAGATACTTAAATTCGTAGAAAATATTCATGACCGTAGCACATTCAAATATTATAAATCACATTTTTTTATTCTTTTTTTAACTGTAGTATAATTAACATTTAACAGTCTTATTGTTTTTTTTTATAATTGTAATTAATTGACAAATATTTGTTTTTGGGAAAAATAATAGGCTACTTGACCCATTTTTAAAGTTTGTCGTATATTATTAATCAATATCAGATTAACGGAAAAAAAATATAAATATATTAATATATTTTTTCACGACCTAGTAAACCGCAAAATTATAACTTAAAATTTAAACTTTCGTTACCGCGCGAAAACGATACTAGCCATGTTAATGCTTAGATTATCTGTGGTGTGACGTCACTCAAACCGAAAACAAACATTTGACATGTCACTTATGTTATGTCAATGTCACAGCAAAGCTACATGCCTACATGTCCATGGCGAACTTCACTCGTATAAGATTCGACATGAAGTTAGTTTAAGATCCTATGACGTCACATCATGGCCGACACCGTTTTCAGAGTACGAAATAAAAA
>JALPQI010027289.1:0-11272 GCA_025490895.1 Thaumatotibia leucotreta
GGGTATTTACCTCCTAATGCGTTTATAGGCATAGCTAATAGGAGAGGCCTACGTCCAGCATTGGACTATCATAGGCTGATAATGATGATGATGTTGATTCAAAATTTAAAAATATAACCTATGCATGCGAAACCCTGAATTCGATTAACGCGTGTGTATTAACACTTTTCTGGTTCTTCCTGTGGTTTATGCGTTTCGCCACAAGCAGGTTTACAAATATTGAATGAGATCGCTAAGCCCTTCTACGGGGCTGGAAACACGTACTATTCCCACCGCTGGCTCCACAATGGCGTAAATGCCTTAGAAAATGTATGTACAAATTACTTTTTTGAGACAAATCCCGTTGTGCCAGACCCGACAGCGGGAGGCCTCACGCGCCACATTTAGCTTTTATTTATAGATGCCGCAGTTCACGTTTTTATTGTTTTAAATTAATCCGCTTAAACGGATATCTCGCGTACAGCCATTAATTTCGGATCCCGGCATTACGTGGTTTTAAGGTGGTTCGAGTTCCACACAAAAAACAATTGTGGGTTTTTAATGTACTACACGCTGCAACTAGTTAGGTACGAATGTACGCATACATATACTTCTCTTGTACGGGATTTCAAAACGTTTAACAAAAATCCACGAGTGCACTTAGTAATCGTATTGATTTGATTTAATTTAACATTTAGGATTAGGTATACATTTACCAATTACTTAGTCTTGCTTATAAAACCGCCCTATACACCGTGATTTTTGATTTCCGTTAAATTGGCCAGGTTACTTGGGACATTAATAAAAGTTGCCTGGTATATCGGCTTTTGTTAATTTCGTAAAGATCCTTAAGAATAAGATCTCAGGTGACTGACGGCTGCTGGCGGCACATGTCAAAATAAGTAACATTAGGATGTAATAATGGTTGCAATACACTTGTTCAGTCTTTAAACTTATTTTTTTAATAACTCAATAACATTAAGAGTTAAGACACTAGTTTCTTAGAGGAATTGATTATTTTTGACCTAAATAAGCTTCCCTTAAATTTAACGGAAATCAATAAAAACACGGTGTAGTGCTGTTACAAAAAAGGAATGTTCTGATCTCTGCTGCTCTTCAGCTTCAGTGAGGCTACAGGTATCAGCAGTGGTGGCGGCAACACATGGCCCTATTGGAACCTGTCCACTTAGAATATAATGGAATGTCATTTATTTCAGTATAAGTAGGTATTACACAGTTTTACAGTTACAATTGTTACACTGAAAAAGGTGAACATTCAGCATTTTGCCAGATTCTACTAGAGTAACACCTGACGCTGCGCATCCGCGAACACCTGACAATGTATGGTTTTGTGAATCCGCTTAAGTACAATGTTATCTTATAACTAGAATAAACTAATATTAAAATACAATTGAATATTCCTTATACATTGAAAAAGCCATTACGTCCGGCAATTCTATCTTTGCTTTACCTACAGGAATTACTAAAAAAGTTCATTCTTAACAATGAAACATAAAATTGTATTAAGTTGAAACTAAGTTGACATATAGTACTCATTTTGTAAATTGTGCTCCCACCCTAAAATAAATGAATGAAAATAACGTTGAGCACTTTTTTATTTTTTGATAGTGTGAAATGATTTAACTTCCTAGGACGGGTCCTAATCACTTCAAAATTTTTACATAATTGGACTTAGGAGAATAACACATCAGTTACATCGCAAATCTTTCAGAATTTAGTGTACTTTGTAAGACTGTTTATTGTTGAGGGTACTTCCCGCACCTCGTTTAATCTGCGGTTTGTGGTCTTGAAGTTTACGAGTTTCCTGACGCTGAGTTGTTTTATTGCACCCGAAAAATACTATGGATATTAGCCAAACAATAAACATGTCGTTGTAGCTTCGAATAGCGCTGTTCTAGATCTTGAATAGGAAACTAATAAATGACAGAACCTATTGATTTTCATGTAAATTATTAATATTCTATCTTAAGACATGGCATTGGTTGATTAACATAAGTATCGATCAGAAGTGGCTTGTAAATACTTTAGTTAAAATGTTAGGAATGAAGTTGTAGCGCCATGAAAGATGACGGAACGAATAATAAGAGTGTAAACTTTTTTTATTGATACTTAGGTCAAACATATTTAAGGAAAAGTCATAACTGTGAAAAAAAAACCCGAAAGTTATCGTTTCACGTAAACAAATGCTAGTATTTCCTGGTTATATTTAAGGTGCCACGTAAAAATTACGTTTTAATTCTCTTACCTTTTTTGATGTTCAAAGACAAATCAATAATATAAAAACATCTGTATAACCCATTTATATCATCGTTTCCTTCTCAATCAATGAATCACATTTAATGAAATAAACTAAACGAAAATTATAAATGAAAGATTACACGCAGCACTCCAATTTGCCGATGTTCTTGGGATTGGACGTTCTCTAATAAGTTGTTAATTAAACCGGAATCCGCGCAATTTATTCAAAAGGTCAACAAGGAAGATCTCGAGCCAGCCTGTTCTTCGCAAAATTACATGAACTCAAATAAATACGAGAAAATGTGGGAGTAATGTCGTGTTCCAGGAGTTTATCTTACAACAACATAAAGAATATGATTTTATGTTAATGCCAGTTACAAGGACGCTTGCTATTTTAATAAAAATAAGGTTGTATTTATTTAAGTTTGTTAAATAAATATTTTAACAGTCTTAGGGTAAACTTGCCTAAATCGTACTCCTGCCTAAATCGTACCCCATCAATATCCTGTGAATTGAAAATGCTGAAGCAGTGCAAGTTTTATAAAATTGAACAACTTGGTCGGTGTGTTACATCATCCGAGAAACAACCCCACAGTGCCACTCCATCGAAAATTATTCAATAAGTTATTAATTTCGCTGTTTTCGAGTAATAGTTAAGGTCGACTCTTAAGGATTTCAATTTTGATCGCAATGAGCTATGTAAATTATAAGTATTTTGCTTAATTCTTTACTTATTTACGCTATTAATTACGAGAAATACTATCGTCAGTTTAACAACTTTTTTTTTAAACGGCAACTTTTAAATCTTAGTTACCTTATGCCTAAATCGTACTCATCACTTTGTTCTATTTCGTACCGGTACGTTTTAGAAATAATCGTTTATTTGACTGACTGTATATGATAAACATAACCAATCGATAATACAATACTTAGTCATGTAAGTTATTGATGTTAAGTATGTAGGAGCACATAACTCTCTGTGTATATTGACAACGGAAAATTTAAAAAAAATAATAAATTTGGTCAGGCTCATGTTGTAGGGATGAAACAGAATAAGAGACAATAATTTGTGTACCTACGCGATGAAGACTGGATCCACTGACTTTGTGCTGGGGTCGAGAAATATGCTTGTAATTTTATTTTTGACAATGCCATGAAATTATGCAGTCCGACAAACAATTAAGGATTGAAAAAAAATCGTTAAAATGTTAGTTTTAAATCTGAAATAAGCAAGCAAGGAAGTCAACAATATAATAAGATTCGTGGTTAAATAAATATTCCTAATATCCCTAAATATCATTGGTTATGATTACGAGGTTAAAAAGAATTATATAATCTTAATGTCCATACTAAGTTACGCCGGTACGATATAGGAATACAGAGGTACGATTTTGGAATACATAGTCTTTAATCGTACTTTTTCCACTTTTTTTTTAAATGTATTTATCTCAGAATATATTTAAGTTCAAAATTAATTTGTTATTTTAGTCGATCAGTAAATAAATAAAGATTCTTTTGATATCACACATATATTAATTTCTTATTTATATATCCTGATATTTAGCACTTTCTCTTAAGGGGTACGAATTAGGCAATACAGAATTAAGTAAGTAGTCTTTAGGTATTTAGACATTCTATTGCAGATACGTACAAAACTTAGAATATTAAAATATATTTGCTGATTGCTGAATTGATGATTGAAACTCGGTCCCAAAACGCTGCCTACAAAATCATAGTGTAAGGGCCAGCGCCATCTATAGAACATAATGTATATTCAACTAATTGGAGTACAAGGCCATTCAAGTACCTACCATTTTTCTTACAATCTTATTTATAAATAACGCTATAGTGACAAAGATCTCGAGTGAGCTAGAGTTCCCATCGGTTGACTATACGGCATAAGTATAGGGTAAAGGGTTAGAAAGCTGAAAACCTACCGCGGACTACGATCGACGTGTTCTCTCACTCACTCTTCTGAATTAGTATGAAAGTGAGACAGGGAGGCACCATATCGATCGTGATTCGCGGTAGGTCCTCTGACCTTAGGCGCCTTCAAGCTTATGAGCGAGCTTATGTGGAACTGACGGCGGTCGACCGCGACCCGACCAAACGTCAGCCAGATCGGACCCATTTCAAAAGTTACGTTTACCCGTACGATACAGGGTGTAAATTTAATATAAGCGAATCTTTCAATTAGATTAAGGTTAGCATAGGACATGAAAAGTACATTTAGATTACTACTTACTTATAAATACGGTTAAAAATGTATTCATCCAAAATCATTCGACTACAATCTACTACAACACACTCGAGTCAAACGTTCGTTGACAAGTATATCAATAATGCATGTTCATCACATCACAGCTGAAAGACGTCCACTGCTGTACATTAGGGTGGGTCACTGATGTATGAAGAAAAAAAAAGTATTTGTTTTTTACTAGTAACAGTTGTCATTAGTTCCGTAATTAGGTCGACAAAGAGTGTGCAAAATTATTTGGCCATCGGAATTAATTTTCTGCCTCCGGATGTAATTGAAAGATTTCATAGAAACTTCAGTACATTTTGTACTGATCACAGTTGATATCTATGTTTTTACTTTTTATTTCAACTTGAGCTATGTTTGAGTATTGTGTTTACCTGGAAATAGCTTTTCTATAGTTGTGGAGCCAAAAGAGACGAAAAAAAAGTCGAAAATAATAACTTCTTTTTTTTAAGTTCCATACATTTTAAGAAAATTACTAATCAAATCCGGAGGCAGAAAAACTTAAATTAAAAATATAATAAAAATAAGAGTGATAATCAAATATCAAAAGGCACCGTTTTGTAACTATTATCTTCAAAAAATCGAAAATTTTGAAAAATGACCCACCCTACTGTACATACCAGAAGAATTTTAATTTTCAGAAGTATTTTTTTTACATATTTTTGCCCTTGACTGTACACGGTAGAGACCGCTGCGACCACAGGCAAGTAAAATAAATATGTCATGCCCGGCCATGTACGACGAGGAGCGAGCTTGTTTCAATCTTGCCTGAAGGGTAATGAGACGAACTGGCATGAGCGTCCTAGGTAGGTACTCTCGTGTCACAAGATACCACAGTAATAATTATGGACCTAGATATTATGTACTTCCATGGATAGTTCGTGTATAATTCTCGATACAATGTGAAATTAAAAAAAAAAAACAAATTTGGAACGCTGATCTGGTAGCAATTCTTAAAATAATAAATAAAAAGTGGTAAAACTGTTTTATTAGGGCCTCCCTAGGTAGCGGTAGGGGTAAACATAAAGCGGGGAGTGTTTCTTTTTTCATTTTAATCCTAACGTGTGATAAATAGGGATTTACTAAAATATTTTTTATAGTGTTAATATTTTCGGCAATTATCGCTCCGAAAGCAAAAAAAAAATGTGTTTGTTGTGTTTTTAAAACTTTTGAACTATAAGTTGTTTAAATTTTTTATTAAGTAAATTAACATATTAGGTATCAAAATAAACAACATTGTTACACATCAAAAAACCCTAAAGTGGCCCGGGGCATAGTTCCCAGAACGCTCGCCGCATTGCCTCTTTGTACGGCTAAACTGAGCCTCTGGGCAAAATACGACCCTGCCCGTAGGTCACCAGACACACCGATCAGTTTTTTTGAAATTTCATTCACGAGTTTCTTTGTGTCTGATGACCAGGGCCCGAGGGTTTCAACCGCAAGTGCCATAAATATGTAATTGTTTTTTAAAAAAGCATATTTACGGCACTTGACACTATAAGTTAAAAAAATATGAAATATGAAAAATCTCTAGATAGTTTATATAATGTAGAACTTTATGTAAACTATCTAGGAAAATTAAACCTTTAATAAAACCCGTATTCATAAAAACTGTCGTTTTGAAATAAAACAGTTCCTACCTTCACAGGAATTTGCTTACTCTGCCACAGAATGAAGTGGGTTCCGGAGCATTCGGAAGCCACAGCCGAGAGACTAATAGTTACCATTTACTGCTGACGGAGTTACATTTATTCCGCAGAAAGTACAAAAAAATCTCTTACAGGTTTTTCAAAAGAGTTTTCAAGAGTAAGGTTACAAATCATTAGTACTCGTATTTATTGAGACACTCATCTGAAACGACGACAAAGTAAACCATTCGTTAGTAGAATAAAAAAAATGTAACAAACCTAAAAACTGACCATAATTTTGTTGTTCGAATTGTAAAGTGTGAAAATAAAATAAAAATTATGAAAATTAAATAAGACATTGTACCTACAACTAAAGGAAATCTGTATGACACACAATATTTAAAAATAGATATGACGATAATATGCGAAATGTTGTCTCAATCTTACACAAATCAATCTCAATTAACCTTTTGACCGCCGTCAGTTTTTCATCGACCGTACTCGTGTTGCCACCGATACTAAATTACATCACGCAGATCAGAGATTGCATTTGATTGGGACAATTTTTATTTTTTACATAATAAAATTCAAATTGGACCTTTATCTTATTTATTACACTCCGGCGAGGCAAGCTGGATATTGAGTGTCTGATATATTAGACCTTGACGGTCAAAAGGTTAAGCCTTGTTTGTTCTAACACACAGAAACGGTATATGAACCGAATGAATTAAATAGAAAAGTTTTTAATTGAGGTCAAAAAATTTGGATGTTTACCTAATCCAATAATATATACTCGTACTAAGTCTAACAGTTTGCTAAATTACATTTCCTAACCAATTTAATTATAATAAAATTGTGTCCTCATCTTTCTTGTTTATCATACCACCGTACTGTACAGTAAGGGGCATACATATATATACAATTTTAGAGCTTACGCTCCAAACATGAGTAAAAAAGTGCATGCATATTTATGCCCATGACTGTATACTCCATTTCAAATACCATGGCCCGATGCCACATAAAACTTTGCAGTGGCATCGGGCATATTTAAAGTATACAAGAGCCGCATTCCAATTTAATATAAATATTTCATTTTCATTACGTTTTGGCGCAAGGAATATATTTTGTAAAGGAAAAATAAGATGAATTAAATGAGGGTGTATGACACGTGCTACACAGCAAAACAATTGTCTAAATGAAACCTGAAAGCAGAACCGCTGTTCACTTTCATTATTAACATAACACAGGAAGAAAATGTTCACGCTAAAAGCTGTTAAGTGACTTTAAACTTTAGCGTTTTCCCTTAAAATTCTGGAAGCGAGGATACTTAATTTGGTTTTTCATTTATTTTCCGTCTCCGACCGCCTATTCTTCTGAGTTTTGTCTTTTTTAATGTTTTATTTAACGTTGTCTCAATATTAGCAATTTGGAAAACGTTCGCGTTAAATTGGATAGAAGGACGGAGCTCTGGGGGCTTATGATGGTTATATCGTTTACCAAATTGTCATTGTCTATCCAGTTCTCTACATTATGACGACATTCAGTGAAAGTCACAACATGGTTGCGGGCACAGATACAGTAATCGTGCGGACAATTTGACAGTGACAATTTAGCATCAACTATAATTGTGCTTTATTAAAGTTTTAGACGATTTTGGTTCGATTGGGGCCTCGCAGGAGCTTATGATGATCGCATATTTACCGTTGACAACTAAAACAAATTGTATTTTTGTTAAAAATTTAACTTTTAGTACCATAATTTTGAAATTGGCGGTGTTTACTTTGAGTGACAGATCTCATCGATACTCGTGAATTCTTGACCGGATAATCTGACGTCTAATATAATTTTTATCACTCCATCAAATGGATCAAATTTCAAGTTAACTTGACAATTTTGTCGGGCTGCTTGAAGTTGCCGATAAGCAGTATCGTGGGTGTTTTTTTTTAAATAATAATTATATGTTCATTAATTTTTAGTGAGAATACTAATAATTACACGTCGATTCAAAAGCTAGTACGTTCTATGTAGTAAGACTAGTGTATCTGTGTAGTAATCTTTCGTAAGCACACTCCACAAGCGGTGGAACGGGCAATGCTTGGGAGTTTCTCCATGAGATCTAATTATGAATGAAGATATCCGTGAAACTAAAGTCACCGACGTAGCTCAGAAAATATCAGAGTGCAAGTGGGCTGGACAAAATGCCCGAAGAACTGATGGCCACTCACTGGAGCAAGCGAATATTTGAGCCATGGCTTGGCCTGTAATATATCCTGCCTTATTATCCTGACGGATAATCACTCATACTTTATGGTAAAACTATAATAGTTATTCGTTTACCTTCACCATTTATTATTTTTGTCAACCTCCGTAGCCTAAGTGCCTAGAAAGCTGGAAGTTTAAGCTAGAATCCCTGCGAGAAGATTTTTCTGTTTGTTTATCACAAGTATTTGTTTATTGGTCGGTTGTTTTACATACATCTGTTGCCTGTGAGCTTTTGGGACTCATAATAGACCCCCTAGGGGCTTTTTGACAGTTTTAGAAGTTATTTTTAATTAAAATAAACTACTAACAAAGGTGCTACTATTAAGTACCTACTACTTACTAGGTACTACAGGTTCTTCAACCTAAATTAATTTCCAAACAAATCGGCTAGGCCATCTACTCTGCGTCCTAAAACCTCACTGGCAATGGTTATGGGTTATGCATTTCTTTTTTGGCCACCCTGTGTATTGTTGCTTACTATCCACAATACAACTTAACTCAAGACAGGAACCAGAAGGTAGTGGAAATGATGCCAGTTGTTTATCAGTGGTAAATAAATTCGCTAAATAATATATTCTAATGTAGGTAAATAATACTCAATATTGATACAGATTATTAACTAGTTATTTTAATATTCTAGCTGACGACAAGGAAACAAAATAATCCAGAAATATTACCTCAACGCCACGAGTGATGAAATAAAATGAATATGAAAACACTGCTGACAGAAAAAGTAGAAGTGATAAGACAATGCTACATGCATGAAAAAATAAATAAACAAAATGACATCCTGAAGGAGATTAATAATAGAGATAGAGATAGAGATCTTTATTTTGCATCCAATGTTTAGTATACACAATTATAGCTATACAATACATGGACCCTGGTAGGGTGTAGCAAAAATTCCTTAAAACTAACAGTTTATTTTTAAATGTCTAGTCTACTTACTTTGTATCTAAATAAACTCTAGTGCATAGTGGTAACACTGATAACAGGTTAGCTTCTGAATTAACAGATTATAATATAATTAAAAAAAAAAACTTAACATGTAGAGACTAGTATAAATTCAGCTTTCTAAAATTTACAATTTATCGTCAAAAAATTCAGACACACTGTAATAACATTTTTCTAGCAAGATGTTTTTAAAATTATTTGTAAAGCTAGAGTCTGATTGGGAATCTTTTATATATGCAGGTATGTGGTTGTAAATTTTAATGGCTCTGTAGTAAGGGCCATTTTTGTATATTTCTAGTGTTGGTTCCGGTAATTCTAGGTTGTGCTGTCGACGGGCATTTTGACAAAATTTAAATAAATGGATGTTTTTACGGACAAATATGGCAACTTCTAAAATGTAGAGGGAAGGGAGGGTTAGCAGTTTTAATGTTTTGAAATATGGCCTGCAGCTATTTGGTTGGTGGATATTTGCGAGAATTCTTATGCATTTTTTCTGCATGACAAAAATGTGGTCAATATCAGTGCTGTGGCCCCACATCAAGACTCCATAGCGTAGCCAAGCAACTGCTTGTGAGTGGTATGCTGCCAACGCACACTGAATACTGGTGTTACTTTTTAGCACACTTAAAGCGTAGATGAATCGCGATAGTTTATTTTTTAGGGTTTCGACGTGTTCTTTCCAAGTTAAGTGGCTATCTAATGTAAGGCCTAGTAGTGTGGAATGAGTAACTTCTTTGATTTGTAGTTTTGTTGTTACAGCATGAAGTCTTAACGATTGTTTTTGCCTAGGATGGAACTGAATAATTCGGGATTTATCGTTATTTGTTAGGAGATTATGATCCTGTAGCCAATTTGTTACTGTATTAAAAGTTTGTTCTATATGTAAGTTGCAGCTATTGTCAGTACATTCAAATAGTAGGGACACATCGTCAGCAAACATAACTGTTTTTTGGGCTATGATTTTTGGCAAGTCATTTATATAAATTAGAAATAGTACGCACCCTATTACACTTCCTTGGGGAATAGAGTTTTTTACCTGTATTATATTTGATGTTATATGTTGTAATTTGGACTGATTATCTATATGATCTATTTCTACATACTGCTGTCTCGATTCTAAGTACGATCTTATCCAATTTAGTGCTTTACCGCGTATTCCAATTGTATTTAATTTACTTAGTAATATAGTATGTGAAACTCTATCGTATGCTTTGGACATATCTAATAGCAGCCCCACTGCATGTTTTTTATCTCGCAAATAATCCAATACTGTTTGTATATAATTGTAGGCTGCTAGATTAGTTGAGTGTTTTTTCCTAAAGGCGTACTGATTTTCATCCAAAAGTTTGTATTTTTCTAAAAAGTTATAAATTCTATTTGACATACATTTCTCAAAAATCTTTGAAATAACGGGAAGGAGAGCAATGGGTCTGAATTGAGCTGGATTATCTGAAGGTCTACTTTTCTTTAAAATAGGCTTTATTTTGGCTATTTTCAATTTATCAGGGAAACTACTTTCGTCAAAAGATTGGTTGATTAATTTAGTAATAGGAGGAGTAAGTTCATTTATACAAGC
This sequence comes from Thaumatotibia leucotreta, assembly GCA_025490895.1. NCBI lineage: Eukaryota > Metazoa > Arthropoda > Insecta > Lepidoptera > Tortricidae > Thaumatotibia > Thaumatotibia leucotreta. The sequence continues at coordinate 10,922 of JALPQI010027289.1, forward strand.
TTTTATCAAAATGGACGGGAGTTCATCTACGCCGCAACTAGCTTTATTTGGTAAGTTTCGTATTATGGTGTGTACTTCTTTTTCGGTAACTGGATACAAATAAATGGAGTTTATAGAGGTTTGGACGGCAGGGTCGCGTTTTATAAAGTTACAATTTACAATTTCGCTGTTTGCCTCTCTTTCTAGCCAATACGTGAGTGCGTTAGAGAGGCAAACAGTGAAATTGTAAATTGTAACTTTATAAAACGCGACCCAGGCCTACCGGTCGCGGCGGCTGCACCACTGCTGCCATCTGTGGGCGTGTTACCAACAGAGGCATAGAAGTTATTGAAAGTATTTACGATTTTGTTA
>JALPQI010027290.1:0-13610 GCA_025490895.1 Thaumatotibia leucotreta
CACTTGTTATGAAAAAATCGTCCCTTACACGTGCAAAAACTTTTTTCCCGCACTAGTTAAGAAATGTACTATTTTAGTTCAGATGGTGCCTTTTTAGGCGCTAGTGCGAGAAGTGGCTTATTTTACGTCAGGTCCAAAACTTTGGAGGGCCATCTGTACAAAAAAACTTCGTACGAGACACGTGCAAAATGGAAATCGTGTCGATTTAAAACACTCGCTTCGGTCGCGTGTTAAAACATCGCCACTCGTTTCTAATTTCATGTTTTTCGCACTTGTGTCGTAATGTACTATTGTACCATGACCACAGCATGAACGTATCAGACAAAAAACTATTCTTTGTATTGAAAAGTATGAGACTATGCCCCGTCTTAGTGGGCAACTTCCGGCGCCGGCCATCACGGTCTCATACTTTTCAATACAAAGAATAGTTTTTCGTCTCATAACTACATTCATGCTACGGTCATGGTATGGTACGGTCCAGTGGGCAGAGACCTTTAAATGACATAACGTCACATCTTTTTTTTGTGAAAACAATATTTTAGCTTCGTAAATTTTCGCTCTGCATCTGGGACACCATTTATCTGCATCTAAAACACGATTATCATCTTGGCTACGCTCCTTAATTACCTACAATAGCATCTCAGGTAGCTAGGTCTACCTAGGCGATCTACAAGCTAGGATACCACCTGGTCATCAATTACCAAGCAGTAAATCACTCGTCCTCATGTAACCTAGCTCCCATTCTCAAGTTGATTTAAATCTCACCTTTACCGAGGCATTTGATCGATAAATCGCAATCACCCCGTCCTGTCGTCGGCGGGCGCGAGCGTGGCGGTTTCGCGGCGTGCCGGCTGCGTGCCTGCTGCGGTTTAGCCACGTGCGTGTTTGGCGTGCCAAGGGAACTAAACGTTGTAGGTAGGGTTGTGAAAATACTTGGAGGCTGAGAAAAAGAATTTCATTTTATAGTTTTAATCAAAATAAATAAAATATAAATAATAAATAAATATCTTGGGACATCTTACACAAATCGACCTAGTCCCACGGTAAGCTCAATTAAGGCTTGTGATGTGGGTACCAGGCGACGATATATATAATAGATAGATACATATAGATACTTAAATACATAGACAGCCATGACCGAGGAACAAACATTTGTGATAAATAAATACACAAAGAATGCCCTCGCCGGGATTCGAACTCGGAACCTCTAGCTTCGTAGGCAGGGTCACTACCAACTAGGCTACGGAGGCTGACAAAAGGCTGAAAAAATACCTTGAGAAGTCTTATAAAACATGATTATGTATCTGGTTGCCTATAAAAGAAAATGGATTATTGATAGTAATGAATTTTTGTCAGTCTCCGTAGCCTAGTTGGTAGCGATCCTACCTACGAAGCTGGAGGTTCCGGGTTCAAATCGATAGAGGACGAGGGCATTATTTGTATTTATTTAATCTTTATTGCACAAAAGGCGAACTTAATGCCAAAATTCACGAGTAATTGTTCTTTGGTCGTGGCTGACTATGTATTTAAGTATCTATATCTATCTATTTTATATCGTCGATTGGTACCCACATCATAAGCTTTAATTGAGGTTACCGTAGGACTAGGTCGATTTGTGTTATATGTCGCAAGATATTGTTACGCCGGTGGCATGATAAAAACTACAAATATGATTTTAGACACGTTAGAAGCGTTTTCAGAAGGCTAAAATGCGTTTTCAGGCCGTTTCAGAAGGTCCTCTTTCACATACTACAAAATCAAATATTCACCTCAGATACCGTCGTTTTCAGGCGCCTGAAACATGTTTTCAGGCCGTTTCAGGATACCCTCTATCGGATGGCGCAATAACCTGAAAACCCGTTTTTAGGCGTTTTCAGGACCCCTTTTGGGCCTCTCAAGTACAAATCGGTATATAGCTAAATTTCCCATAGGAGTGAAAGAGAAAGCACTACTAGATAGAGACAGCACGAAAGAATGTTCTGGAAAGATGTGAACGAGACAGCTATAGAGAGAACATTCTGGACGGGTGTGAAAGAGAAACCTGTAGAAAGAGACAGCGATACTCTAGAATGTTCGCGCACCTAACTCGGGAACTTTCTAGAGTCGAATCTTCTCGTACTTTGTAGATTTGAGTGGCTGGTATAAATACACAGCATGACCCGGCCGGGAGTAGTTTCTATCGAGACAGCGAAGAGCTAACATTAAGAGCGAAGACTGCGAATCGACTGCGAGTTTGAGAGTGTAACGGTGTGTGACTAATAGTGTTTTAGAAAAGTGTTTGTTCTTTTAATTAGTAATTAAAGTATCAGTTTTAATTAGTGGCTTATTCATACATTTTCTATAGAAAACCTACCCCACGAACGTAACAATATTCATTATTTATTTATTTAAATACTAAATATCTTGCAGGAAATGGGGCCTTGATCCCCGTTCCGATTCGTTCTTGGAGCAGAGACTGTCCATCGCGATTCAGCGCGGAAACGCTGTGATGGTCATAGCGTGATGGTCACCTTTGGGTTGGGAACCAATCGGGTCGGTTAAGATCGATAGCTTCTTTTAAGGGTTTTTTTATGTTTAATCTTATTTAAGTTGATACGTATTTTAAAATTAATTTTAAGATTTAGTTTGTAGAACGTATTGTGAAAACACAAATCAAATTCTTTATTAACTAAATATTGTGTTTAAAGAATTTATTTTTCTCAAAAAGAAATTTTACATTTCACTTACACGAGAAAATATACTAAAATTTAAAAATTTGAATTGAGTAAGCATGCAAAACATTGTAGCTATAGGTATATAAAACAAATATAAGTTCTAAATGTGCTATAGTGAAAGTATACATATTAAAACGTTTAAAGTAATTTCATAACTAAAATTATAGGTAGGATTTCACTATAATTCTAGGATCATAATCATAGGTAGACATAAAAAAAAAAAAAACTGATCAAGAAAGTGGGTAGATTCAAACGAAGCGAAACTTACAATACTTGAGTTTTAAAAAAAAATAAGTTAAGACTCGACTGCAATAAATACTATTTAAATTTTATACCCTAAGTATATAATACTATGACCATCTCGCGTTTTATACCTACCAGTATAAAACGCGAGATGGTCTTGTTTCTACGACGATTTCTAGCGCCAGGACCGGACTTAGAAGATATTATTAATTACATATTCCGATAATTTTGTTTTGTAAATATCAAAATTTTTGCATTCTTTTATATTTTTAGGTAATTTATTATATATCTGCGCGCCTTCAAATTATAAATTTTTTTTGCCAAATTTTGTTCTAGCCGGTTGAAGACATAGTTCGTTTGCGTTCCGGAGGGGACGCATCCCTTTTTGGAATTTAGTTTCGAAAGTCAAATGCGAATTAATTTTGTTATCTATTATTTTTCTTATTAAGATGCAAATGTTTTTAAAGTAAAGCTGATTAATGTTACAAATTTTAGTTTCCATGTAGATTTTACGGCTTGATGTAAGGAAGTCATATCTAAATAGGGTTTTGATAATTTTGTTTTGGGATATTTGTAAGTGTTTAAGTGTGCTCTTATTCGCGCTACCCCATATTTCTACGAGATAGTTTAGTTGAGACTTTACAAGGGAGTTGTAAATTGTATATCGGACACGTTTAGGAAAACAATATGTAGTGTTGTAGAGGCAGCCACGCAGAGATGACAGTTTGGATCGAATCTTATCAATGTGTGGTTTCCAAGACAGTTCACTGTCTAAGGTTAGGCCGAGATACTTTTCCTGTAGCGCATGGTTAATTTGAGTATTATTTATTTTAAGAGGAATTTTATCAGCAATTTTTTTATTTTTTGACTTGAATAAAATATAATTAGTTTTTGAGGTATTAACAGTAAGTAGATTAAATTTAAACCATTCCTGGAGAATATTTAGATCTTCTTGTGCACTGTTAGTAATTTCTTCTACAGATTGACCGAAATAAAATATACACGTATCGTCGGCGTATAAACTTAATTCTCCATGCAAAGATAGCTCACATATGCTGTTGATATAAATTATAAATAGGAGGGGGCCGAGTATTGATCCCTGAGGTACGCCGCAAGTGATGAGTTGTGGTGAACTTTGAGTATTACCTATTTTAACGATTTGATATCGGTTTCTGAGGTACGATTCAAAAACACTGTATGCATTATCTATTATACCTATATTTTTTAGTTTTTCTAGAAGCAGCGAATGTCCTACCGTGTCAAACGCTTTCTTGAGGTCGATAAAAACCCCAAGAGCAATTTTTTTCGCGTCTATACTTGTTTTGATTAGATTATTATTGGTTAGATGGCAGCACCAGCTCTCTCTAGCTATTCTAGAAAACTGTAAAGTATTCTAATAGGAGGTGCAGGCATGTATTGCTTACCCTTAGAGAATGGTCAAAGGCGCCTAGCCTTGTAAGGGATTGCATATACCAGAGAAAATTGACCGGTGGTTAAGACCGAGTGGCCGAGAGATGCAGGCATCAGCCGCGAAAGCTGAGCACGTGGGTTTGATCTCCACCTTGGACGTTAGGTGATCTTGGTCGTTTTTCTTTCATCTAATATTTATAATTTAGTTTGTAGTCAATATTATTATTAAATGCTAAATAAATCTACTAAATCATACTATGGTGGCATCCCTGAATACCAGACGCGTCGCCTGGCGCTAGCATCGAGTGATCGGTGTCAACTCACGCGCAATTATGTGCTAAGGTGGGCTGATTACGTCGCGAACTAATTATAGCGTCGGGTAGAATAGAATGACATTTTATCGGCAGGAAAAGTAAGGAAACCAAATAAAAGTAATGAAAAATGATGGTTTATTTAATTTAATATTTTGCCGGAAGGCGTAGCGTGGGTCTGGGTAGGCCCCACAAGGCAAGGTGGACTGATGACCTGGTGAAGGTCGCAGGAGTCCGCTGGATGCGGGTGGCGCAGGACCGGTCATTGTGGCAATCTTTGGGGGAGGCCTATGTTCAGCAGTGGATGTCTTTCGGATGATGATGAAGACGATGAATTTAATTTAAGTAATACTTATGAATTAAAAGAATTATTACTTAAGGTTATAGACCAAACGAGCGAATGCTTATTCTATCACCCACTCTATGAAATCGTCGAATTTCGACGAATCACGTTTTGTGTAACGAACGAATTGGTCTATCTAAATCCACCTGTAGCGGAAGCCTATATTTAAGGATGAACAAGATTACTTTGCTATTCCGCGATACAGTACGTATAAGTTTATTTGTGTAACCCGCTACAATTACTTGTCGCAGAATAAATACGCAAATAACTATAACAAATCACCACCAATAAAACTATATACGACGTGTTTCACCTCTTTACGAAGCATCATCAGGAGTTGACGATGTTTTCGATCTGCTGTCGGGTTTTCTGTTGCCACGTTGCCGGAGCTAAAGGTCCGTTTGAAGGACCGTTAAATGTCCGGTTATTTTGATTTTACTTTTGATTTTGCTAAACGAACCAATGTAAAGCACCATGTCCTACCGATTTTAAGAAAACTATTTTATAAGGGAAGCACTACAAACTACTATAATATTTTCATGCCTCAGCTATTTTGGTTCAGCAGTAATCGAACATGAGTTTACCTCAAGCGATCGAGCGCTTGTAAAAATACCTGCAGGTAATGGTGATTGCGCGCTGCGCGTGCGACGAGAAACACATGGCTTGGGGCGGCGACGCAATGCTCTTGATACTTGAAATTACGGAAAAATATTATTTACCCGCTGGATGCGGGTGGCACGGGCCCGGTCATTGTGGCAATCTGTGGGGGAGGCCTATGTTCAGCAGTGGACGTCTTTCGGCTGATATGATGATGGTAATGATTATTATTATTTGATTTTTTTTAATAATTGCCATAAACGCACCTATACTCCAAACCAAGCGCTCCTAACAATGGTCCAAAACTTAAGCGAATATCTTTAATTTGGTGTAATTGTGGCTAGAAAAAAAAACCTGCCAAAGCAAAAAAGAAGATTGCGACTGATTATTTAGATTATTTAGAAGTTGAAATTGTGGACCATATATCGCAGCTTTAATAATAAACCGTCATAACTCAAAATTGTCAAAAATTGAGTTAATGTACTAAAACGCAATATTTTCCATAGCTTTACCCGGTCTCTTTCTCAGACCCGTCAAAATAGCGTTAATGAGAGAGATGGCATGAGTTGCTACGTTCAAATCACGCGATTCAAGTTGTGCTAAAGAGGCTAACTTCAATTATGATCCGATACATGAATAGGCAGGATGCTCATGATGAGAGACATTTCGATATATCGCCTTACTGTATAAAAAATTAGTAAAATTAATTTTAGAGTTTGTATTAAAAAACAGGTAAATTAGAAGTTAACGCGTTATATGACAAAATATTTATTGGAACTAAATGGTTCATTTCAGATTATATCGTTTTAACAGTAACAACCGTCGATCTTTTTGATTTATGCCATTATATTAATCATATTTTAAAAAATATTTTATCATAAAACGGCATATTTCGGCAAGGGTTTTTTCTAAGCTCAATTTTTTATATTTATCACACTGATTTCGTTTCAGTTTGAACGTAATATCCAAGTAGACAATATGAACAACGCAATTAATATAATACTTTAACACATTAACATAATGTAGTAACAAATACAATAGATTGACCAATTTCTCAAACTTTAAACTCGATTTCCCAAAATTCACGTTTTTTGAGTTATGACGGTTTATTTTTAAAGCTGCTGCAGTTTGCAGTATTGGACCATTAGTTGGGAGATTTTACGATCACGGTTACAAAAACCGATGGGATTGGACACGGACAGGATCACATCACACACATCATTAGCCTATCTCAGTCCACTGATGGACGTAAGTCTCTCTTATTAACTACGCGTTCAGATGCATTAGGAGCTATTGCCAACAAATAGTCAATGACACTTCAATCCCTACTTGGACAAGATATGTTTGACGAATTCTTCCCCGAGGGTACCTAAAAGGTCACCAAAACGAAAAGTGAGCAGAACGACCTGGACTAATTTTATAGCAACTGGCGTTAGAACATAGCCGTTATGGTTATGAGTAGTCAAACATGTGATAATATCATCCTATTATTGCAAATACCAGCTATCTGCACGTATTACTCGTATGTCATCCGAAATTTAACTATCATGATAATTAAGTTGATTCTGCCAAAACCTGATTTGTGCAGATACGTAGCTGGTATTTGCAGTAATATGACGATATAGTATGCCGCATGGTGGTGGTATGTATCAGATATTTTATGCAAGTATCAAGAATGACCAATCCCAACTGTCGATCAGCTCCAACAGGTAATTCACAGCTGCTGGTGTTTATTTTCGTGTGCGATTTATTTCGGTCTGATTAGCTTTTATTGCGGCGTATGCCATAACAAAAATATTGGGAAAGCTTCACTGAAAGATTTTCGTAATATTATTTTATACTTCGTTTTGAAAATGTATTTGAGGGAGCAGAAGAAAAAGTACAAATGATGAGAAAATAGGCTACGGAATAAACATTAGGTACCAAATACCGGAATCATAAGCACAAGTAGTTTGTTGCATAGATATTTATGTATTGCAATCGTGGTGATAATTGACACGTATTTGCAGTTTTTTTTACTTTCGATAATATTGTTTTATAAAAAAACATTATGCATCTTCTGATAAAGTTTTAATATCATAAGTCTTGTTTAAAGATTGTGTTTATCCTGTGTTGGTGATGCCATCACTACAAAGTGTATAAGTGACAAGTAGCGCTATAAATAAAAGAATAAACCGGCCAAAAACATGTCGGGCCATGCTCAGTGTAGGGTTCCGTAGTTATTCAAAAACGGCTGGGCCAATTATGTTCCAAATAGTTTTATTTTAAAGTATTCTGTAAGCCTAACTATTCATGATTTTTTTCATATATTTTGGACCTACGGATCAAAAGTTAGAGGGGGGGACACAATTTTTTTCTTCTGGAGCAATTATCTCCGAAAATATTGTTTTAAAAAAAATACCTTTATTATTTTTAAGAGACCTATTCATTGATACCCCACACTATAGGATTACAGCAAATAAAAAAAACATTCCCACTTCACCAGTTGGGGAGGTAGGTACCTGAAAAAAAAAAGATATTCTAGTTTTTATTGTACCACTTTGTTGGCATGATTAATATGTATACCTGTACCAAATTGCAGATTTCTAGTATGAACGGCCACTGAGCTATGCTGCGGACAGAGGGACAGACGGACATGACGAAACTATAAGGGTTCCGTTTTTGCCTTTTTGGCCAGGGAACCCTAAAAAGGAGCCATCTGAACGTAAAAGCAATGACAAAGGATAAAAACAAGACCATTATAAGCATTATAAGACCATAATGCACATCGCCAATGATGAGTTTTAAGTCTTCAACTTTAGCTTAGACTTATTTGGCCCTTTTATTCAACTTATAACCTCTATGTAGGTTAGGTAGGTACTACTAATTCGGTTTCAAAGTCAAAGTCAAACTATTCTTTATTCAAGTAAGCTTATTAATAAGCATTTTCGAATCGTCTGACATTATCAAGAGAGAGAAAAAAATCTACTACTGGTTCAAACCCTACACCGTTCCTGAGAAGAACCAGTAAGAAACTCAGGTGGACTTATTTTTTCAAAACAGTTTAATAATAGGTACATCTTATTAAAATAATATGCATTAAAGAATTTATTACATAAAAAAAAAAGATTTTTATAGACATTTTTATAAAAAAGAGAAATAAATGAAAGATCATAATATTAAACAAAAATAATTATTATTGTACAAGTTCACAATATTATTAAGCATCTACAAGTATATCTATACTACTAGAGATGTAAAGGTGTGGTTTGTAATTTATATGCACATTTTAAGATTGATTTCAAACTTTCATGAGGCATAATAACTATAAATATAATTAAACGGTTATACTCACGTGTATTTGTTCACGCTCGCAGGCTCAGAGTGCTTGATGATGGAGGCCTAGGCTCTCCAAAACATAGTCTCTCCTGCTCGTAGAGAGTTACTTTTGGGTGACTAAATCCTACTTCTGCTCAGTTTAATTATATTTATACATTTTCAGATCTAAAAATAGTGAAATTATTTCCATTGCCACAATTTACGAGCATTGTTATTTATAACTATGAGTAAGATTTGAGTAAAGTTGTAATTATATTTCATCTCTAAAGCCGGGGATACACATGCCAGTAAATCGGGAAAGTAGCTGGTATGAAAGTTACTGGCATTTACGAGTAACTGGCACACTGCGGATACATTTGCAAGTAACACTGGCATGCATACTGCGCCCTTGCATGCCAGTATTACCATCGCGTATACACAGGACAGTTCGTGAGAGTATTTCGTACCTACAACATAGATAATGGAAGTGAATTAAACAAAATTGTGTTATTATTAGCAATTGAATGTGTAGCTAAATTAATAAGAGATAAAAAGAAAAAACGAAGACGGGTTTAGGTAAGAGATTAGATTAGTAAAAGGGAAGATTTTGGAGCAAGTAGTTGTCTGCTTAAATAAATGCGTCAAGAAGATCATGATGGTCACAGAAATCATTTGAGAATGCTCCCAGAGAAATTTGATGAATTGTTAGGAAGAATTTGGGCCTGCGGCCACAACGAGTCGGCTACTGGCATGCAAGTAGCTGTCGCGGCTGTTCACACGTGCCAGGTTAGCAGCCCCCCTCGGCCCCTCCCTCATATTGCATGCTAGTAAATCAAATTGCTTGCAATCTACTTGCTTGCCAGATACAGGCATGCCAGTTAGTGTATACACATGACAATAGGTGGCACGTGCAAGGAGCTGGTATGCAAGTGTGCCAGTTAAAGGCATGTGTATTCCCGGCTTAAACCTCCCGATTACCTGAAGCTCTGAGGCGTAAAACAAAACAAGACGAGAGTGATGTGACACACTCCGCGTTCGCGAGTCCTTAATGAACCTTCTAGTGATGAGAAAGGCTTACTTGAACAATCGATACTTTTTGAATTTGCAAAGTTTCAAAATCAAACTATTGATATTACTTTCATACATGCTGTTTGAGCTGTCCGTACGAGTACTGAAAAGCTGAAAACTATTAAACGATATTAGGATTGAAAGAAATGTAGATAGTTAATAAAAACAAAAATCACGATTGCGTCCATTGTAAGATGAAAACAATATTTATTTTAGATAAAAAAAGCACGCCATCACGCGCTAAACGATATAGTTCGGAGGGCACTGGTTTCGGCGAATGTACCGTGTGTACTGGAGCCACCCGGTCTCTGCCGTACGGATGGGAAAAGACCAGATGGGCTCACCCTGGTACCCTGGCACAGAGGTAGGTGCCTATTGTGGGATGCAACCTGCGTTAGCACGTTTGCTCCCTCACATTTGGGGCGCACTATGCGGGTGGCAGGGGCAGCGGCTGAGTTGGCAGCGGTGCGTAAGACGGGAAAATACTTGGTGCTTACCAACTATTTGTTTATCCCATTAGCGGTTGAAACTATAGGTTGTTGGTGTTCGGAGGCTCTGTCCTTCTTTGGAGAGGTGGGACGCCGCTTGCGGGAGAGGGGTTTGGACCCCCGCTCTGGGTCGTTCTTGGTGCAGAGGCTGGCTATCGCCGTTCAACGTGGCAATGTGATGATGGCAGTGTGATGGGCACCTTTGCACCAGGGGCTACACGGGGTGGGCTTTTTGATTAGAAAGTATACATGTGTGTTGTTAGTTTGTAAGTTAAACTATTAGGTGTATTTTTTCATTTGAAAATTGTAAAATTGATTATTATGTGGTTTAATGAAATACATTCCTATTTTTAGATAAATTGCCTAAATACATACATAATTACTTCGTTGCAAGTTCGGAAATCGGTGGACCCCGCACTAGGAAAGCCTGTGTCGCGGTGAGCAGTGCTCAGCGTGTTACAGATAAGTTGAGTTCGGTTTTTATTTAAGACTGATGAGTCTTATGATTTATCAAACAAAAAGTATTGTGAAACGAAAGTTAGTCGTACTAACTATAATTATTATTGTATACCTACTCTGACACTTTGGCAGTCGAAAAATGTGGTAAATTAAAAAAATGTATGTGCGTATTTCTTATGTATTGCTGGTTGATGCCCCAAATAAATAAAATTAAATAAAAGTAAGCGTAGCGCGTGTTGTTTGCTCCTATAAAATTTGAATTGGCCGCCTTTTTACTGCCAAAAGTTGATACACAGAATTTAACTAAGTAAGACAAAAATTATGACATCTTTTTTTGTTTTCATCAAATACTATGTAATTGTTTAACTTTGTTATTTTTTTTTGCAATCAATAAAATTGCACCTTCCTTGTATACTCGTATTTAACAAAATAATCATAAGCCTTATATCCTTTTTCCTTACTTTTATTTTTTATTACGTGTGGGGTTTGCAATAAAGAGTTTTGTTGTATAGTTTCAAAGATTAAAGGTATGTAGTACTATTAGCAGAAAAGTGTAAAAAATATTATGATTAACAATAACACACTCCGCGTACCTAACTCTTGTTACTCTACCGATTATGATATCTTTGTCAAATGTATATGTTCAATGTTTACATGCCACATATACGTATCCACTAACCGATTGAATTTTAGAAATAGCCACGCAAAAACACATTTCACCTTGATTTTTACAACATCCCGTTCGCAAATGGAGAAGATTTGTGAATGACAGCTGACGTGCAGTTTGTAAAACATAAATCAACGTGGATCCGGTTAACAGGAGGTATCTTGACAAGAGGTAAATATTTGAAGATGATGTAATTTTAGATTTTTATGCAAGCTTAATTCTGAGCATAGTCATTGTTCATTACTGCACGATATCGTCAGGGATAGTACAATACCGCGTAACTAACAAATTCAATTAGGGTAATTGAGTGTCAATTGCTTGATATTTGAACTCTATCTGCTTTGGTCAGCCTCCGTAGCCCAGTTGTTAGTGACCCTGCCTACGAAGCTGGAGGTTCAGGGTTCGAATCCCGGCGAGGGAATCATTTGTGTATTTATTAATCACAAATATTCGTTCCCTGGTCATGGCTGTCTATGTATTTAAGTATCTATATGTATCTATCCATTATATATATCATCGCCTGGTACCCACATCACAACCCTTAATTGAGCTTACCGTGGGACTAGGTCGATTTGTGTAAAGATGTCCAAAAATATTTATTTATGTTATTATTTATCATTTGGTAGTTACGCGGTAATGCATCCCCGACGATATGTAAGGCATAGGTTTGACAAAAAAAAACACATTATCCTCACATTTGCTACCTGAAGCAAAGATTACGCTATCGTCAAGCTCAAAACGACAGAACAATATCAAAAGCGAGTTTACAGTAGTCACTTTTGTCGTTAAAATAATATAATAAATATGTTATGTACAAGATGAGATTGAAATGAGGTTCTAACTAATCGATAGTTTAACGATAAATGACACGTACAACACTACAAAGCCATTAGGGTTGTCACAAAACGAAATTATACAACGATCCGCACACTCCTGCCATACACTCTAATGTTTATTCTTTCCCAGACAACTCCAAAACTCTAAGTTATAAACCTTATTCCCCACTAATAAAGTGTCATGTTTACTGCATGTTGTTGTTAAGCTAAACTTAAGACAACCTGTTTCACGACTGAGTAAGCCCTTTTATCTCAAGGTAACAGTGTGGTATATTATTTCTAAGACACGTCGTGTGGTAAACTTAGATACGTGGAATTGCTTGGTTTATTGAGGGTATGGACGGAGCGACGGCTTAAAATAATGTGGCAACCCTAATTGGCGCAATGTAGTTTAGTTTATTGTTTTATGGGATTGTCGGCTCGTCTGGAGATAGGTACCTAAGTTTTAGGAAAATGGTGGCGTATCTACGACAATACTACACTGAAAATTACCAAAGTGACTTAGGTTGGCTATATTATGAGAAAACTTTGATGTGTGTAACAAATCCTTGCTATCAAATTTACAAAATCAAAAAGGTTGAAGTCGATACCAGAGTTCTGGTTAAATCAACAAAGAACATTGTATATTATACCAAACATTTGGTGAAATCAACAAAAAACTGGTGTAATCAACCAAATTAATTTAGTAGAATGCCAACATAACAAATTTGGTAAAATCAAAAAAAAAATTGTGATAGGACTTAATCAATCTTAATTTCCGGTTAGAATTACGCAAGATTTGATAAATTCAACTTAAATTTTTTTTCAGTGTATCTTTTTCTACTCAGCTTTCCTATTATATTTGTTACTTTTTCTAATGTATGGAGATAATATTGGTTCTCTAAATTATACCAATATTATTATTCAAAAGAAAATATTGTAATCGTATCGGTGCCACAAATTAAAACATATTATAGTATTTATAAATAACTAAACGGTTAACCTCACTTGCATTTAGTAACTACGCGCGACATGTTTCGGCTAGGCTCTCTAAAACTAAACACACTAACTAAATAGTAATATTAATAGTATAATGACTAAATACACGTGAGTTTAACCGTCTTGTAATATTTATTGTTATTATGGCTAAATAAAATTTGAATTCAATTATAGTACCTTAGTGGCTGTGTGGTGACTT
>JALPQI010027291.1:0-16610 GCA_025490895.1 Thaumatotibia leucotreta
AGCTTCCGACTGAGTGAACCGATTTTGATGATTCTTTTTTATTTAAGATTTTTATAAAGATTGTTCGACAGTATGTATCATATATTATATACCTTTACATCTCTAGTAGTATAGATATAGATGCTTAATAATATTGTGAACGTGTACAATAATAATTATTTTGTTTATTATTATGATCCTTTATTTATTTCTCTTTTTTATAAAAATGTCTATGAAAATCATATTTTACAGACAAACGGGTCTTAATCGCGTAAACTTACGTTTAATTATATCCTGACGTTTCGGGCATGACGTTACACCCGTGGTCGCAGGCAGACCCGTGGTCGTCAGGATATAATTAAACGTAAGTTTACGCGATTAAGACCCGTTTGTCTGTAAAATATGAGTGATAATCGTGAAAGTTTAAATCAATATGTCTATGAAAATCTTTTTTTTATGTAATAAATTCTTTAATGCATGTTATTTTAATAAGATGTATTATTATACTCTTGAAAAAATAAGTCCACCTGAGTTTCCTACTGGTTCTTCTCAGGAACGGTGTAGGGTTTGAACCAGTAGTAGATTATATTTTCTCCCTCTTGATAATGTCAAAGGATTCGAAAATGCTTATTAATAAGCTTACTTGAGTAAAAATAAAAACTTTTTTTAACCGACTTCAAAAAAGGAGGAGGTTCTCAATTCGACTGAATTTTTTTTTTGTTGTATGTATGTTACCCGATGTCTCCGAGAATAGTAAACCGATTTTAAAATTTCTTTTTGTGATCGAACGTGTATAAACCCCGAGATGGTCCCGTTGGCACCAAGTTGCGGTCTGATGATGGGATCTTGGAGAAATCGAGGGATCTCTTCAATTGTTATAGGTACATGTATGGCGCTTTTGGTAATTTTCATTCATTTACCAGAATTTGCATTCAGAAAGTAGGATTTGAGGAAACCAATGATGGAAACAATTCGGGAATCTTGGAGAAACCGGTTGGAAGTCGGTTTTTTAAATTTTTAATTTGGTGATTATATCATGGTTCAGTTGAAGCTAATAACGCTCACTTACAATAAACTATAATAATAAAAACTCAAAGAATAAAAAACTTTGTGAAGTTTATAAGTGTCAAATTTGCGAACAACACCGCAAAATAGTAGAAACTTTTTATGTTTAAGGAATAATGATGCTATACCGTAAGGTGACCAAATGTCAACTGTCAGAACTGAATAGCGGAGCAAAAGGACCGCAATATTTACTTCTGCAGCCCATTTTTTGGAGCCATTTTTTTGAGCTGTTTGGGGATCCACTTATATATTCTAAATCAATGGCTATCATAAATAACTGTTTTTTATTTACAGACGGCCGGTGCGGAATTCCGTCGCCAGCTAGAGTTATTCGGTCGCGTCCGACACGACGGAGTCGCTCGCCTCCTCGCGCTCTGTAGCGATGCCGACCCTCATCTGATGATCCTAGAACACACTGATTGGGTATGTATTGACTCTAACACTGCTACACTGCGTTGGGTAACGTACTTTCGATATCAGTTAGAAGTTTTCAGGTATCTACTATATTTACGGAATTATGGCCTGGCCACACTTAACGATTACACCCTGTATAGTATGACGTGATTAATGGACAAGCCCTTAGTCGGCATCTTCATTTCTGAAGGTCGTGTCTAGCTTGAAGGGTTTGTTGCTTGATGCACCATGCTCTTCGAAGCGGGTCTGTCCTCGGCGATATTTAAAGCTTTAGAGATAGACAAGCCGGTGATTGATTTTATCAGGTCTGACCATCCCATCCATTCCATCTACCTGACCAACTACCATCATCTCTAGACTGTCGGGGTCTCTACGGGCTACATGTTCAAAATACTTGAGGATACTCGTATAGTAATGTCAAAACTCCATAGTGACATGACAGTTATTCCAAACATACCCGGCAACATCAACACTAACTTTTTAATTTATATGTTTTTATTTTTTGTTACACTCTTTTTGAATAAATTCAATTCCCCGTTATTTGTTAACCTATTTAGGCAAATAATACAAACAAAATCCACTATTTTTGTATTTTAAGATGATGTGATATTATTATTGTCTTACCATTTCTTGATCTAAGTCTTAAGTAATTAATATTGTTTTTTAGTTAGTTCATACTTTATTTACCTAAGTGTACAAAAGTAACAAGATTTTCTGGAAGCCTAGTGCGGAGACAACTGTACAATTCTGTAATAGTATTTTAGAGAAATAAAGAAAGAGAAAAAAAATATTATTATTATTTTAAGACACTGAATGGGCCTTAAAACAGATTACTACATTTTTTTTTACTCTATATGTTAGAGAGTAAAAAATTTTTTATTATATTTCTCTTTACCGTCAGTCGAGGTATATTAGACATTTTAAAGTTCATTCATCCTTAGTTGTATTATCTAGTAAACAACTTTCTAATCTAAAAGTACACGTTTTCTGTTCTAAACTGCCATATTTGCCAATACCAAAATATCTGAGTCCGTATTTGTGCAGTCCGTCCGAAGTGATTATTAAATTGCTTTTTTTAAATATATTTATTTTCAAAACTACAATTTATGTACATAGATTAAATCTAACTAATCTACTTAACCTAACTTATATCTAAGATTGGCCCTTGTGGCATCGTACCGAGGATGCTGGCGGCATTTCCTCGCTGTATCGCAATACTGATGCGTTGTGCGAGGAAGTCGCCAGCTCTTCGGTCTTTAATTTATAATCAAGGAAACAGCAGTTTACAACAGAAAACGTGTACTTTCAGGTTAGAAAGTTGTTTACTAGACACAGACCAACCACCTATAGACGTCCATTATAAGGCGACTCGCGCGCGCCTGCCTTTATATTTTTCATACCCATATATGCGCGAGCGCTAGCCGTGCCCGTTCAGTTGCGACACTTGCGACCAAGTAACAGACCCGTAAGGACCGCACGTTTTTACTAATAAAAAAATCGAGTAAGTGAATTTTATGCCTGTAAAATGTACACGTGTAGTGTGAAATGTTGTGGAAAGGCAACAAGAAGTTTAAATTTAAAATCAGACGGAATCTCATTCCACAGGTAAGACATTTATAATTTATTCCGAGCCAGCCGAGGCCAACTTAAACTGGTCACTGATAAGTAGGTTGAGGCGACAGTCACGCCCCCTTCACTATTCTGTCCCTTTTCATCAAATCAAAAATGCAATGTGCCATTCCTTTCTTACGACCATTAGTGATGTGCCCATGGCGATTTAATTTATTACCGGGAGCACGTGCTTTGTTTTAACTAAACTTTACCAGATTTACGGAATAAATATGAAAATAAGGATTGTTTTAGCGATGTAATATTTGCCAATCGGCAGGAAGTGTGAGGGAACTTGGGGTTGGTTTGAGATAGTTATATGTTGTATTCGCTTTTTAGGGTCCTCTTGGTGAGCAGAGGGGTTCAGTATCAAAAGATAGACCTGATGTTGAACTCAGAGGAAGTGCAAGGGAACTTGGAGTTGGTTTGAGATAGTGATATTTTGTGTTGGCTTTTTAGGATCCCCTTGTTAAGCCATTGGGTCTAGTACCTCAAGATGGGCCACAAGGTGAACTCGGAGGAAGTGTGAGGGAACTTGGAGTTGTTTTGCGATAGTGATATGTTGTGTTGGCTTTTTAGGATCCTCTCGGTGAGCAGTTGGGTCCAGTACCAAAAGATAGACCTGATGATGAACTCGGAGGAAGTGCAAGGGAACTTGGAGTTGGTTAGAGATAGTGATATGTTGTGTTGGCTTTTTAGGATCCTCTCGGTGAGCAGTTGGGTCCAGTACCAAAAGATAGACCTGATGATGAACTCGGAGGAAGAGCAAGGGAACTTGGAGATGGTTAGAGATAGTGACATGTTGTTTTTGTGTTAACTTTTTAGGATCCTCTCGGTGAGCAGTTGGGTCCAGTACCAAAAGATAGACCTGATGATGAACTCGAAGGAAGTGCAAGGGAACTTGAAGTTGGTTAGAGATAGTGATATGTTGTGTTGGCTTTTTAGGATCCTCTCGGTAAGCAGTTGGGTCCAGTACCAAAAGATAGACCTGATGATGAACTCGGAGGAAGTGCACGGGAACTTGGAGTTGGTTAAAGATAGTGATATGTTGTGTTGACTTTTTAGGATCCTCTCGGTGAGCAGTTGGGTCCAGTACCAAAAGATAGACCTGATGATGAACTCGGAGGAAGTGCAAGGGAACTTGGAGTTGGTTAGAGATAGTGATATGTTGTGTTGGCTTTTTAGGATCCTCTCGGTGAGCAGTTGGGTCCAGTACCAAAAGATAGACCTGATGATGAACTCGAAGGAAGTGCAAGGGAACTTGGAGTTGGTTAGAGATTGTGATATGTTGTGTTGGCTTTTTAGGATCCTCTCGGTGAGCAGTTGGATCCAGTACCAAAAGATAGACCTCATGATGAACTCGGAGGAAGTGCAATTCGGAGGAATTCATTATGAAAGTTCGAAGTATACATTAACGTAACTTTTAATTCGAACCTCCACTTTTATCATTAACTCCCTAGTGTATTAAAAAACAGGAAGACAATCTTATTACTTTTATTTTTAATTGATTGCGTATTGAGTATTTTAACAAGTAAAATGTATGTACACTTTTAGATTATGCATTGTTATCGATACCTACTAATTGTAATTTCCGGTAATAAATGTAACCAGAACCGGTAATATAAATTATGGTAATAGACGTGTCCCATCCCTATGCAACAGCGCGGCTGCCCGCCGTCCGCCGAGACGACCAATCGTAGCGCGTTAACACCTTCGCCGCCCGCTCCTCGAGCCTCATGTTTTGGTGATTCGTAACGCGAATAAAATTAACAACACTGGTACTCTATAGGGGGTTCTCTGTGTTACTAAATAAGACACCTAAGGATGAATGGACCGTAACTGCGACCATGGACGTCTAACGCCAGCTCAAAATTGCCCCCAAAAACAATTGTTCAATTGTGTCAAGATGGGCAGGACATAGCGCTTTTATTAACACCGCGCATAATTCGGCGCAACATCTTTGACAAACGTTTATAGAATATATCCAGTTAAAACTTTGATGGACCAAACACAACTATTTTAAAAATATCGGTTCAAGTTCTTATAAGTTGACATTGAAATTCATTACCGTGATGCATTCGTCCACTAAAATACCGGACCGTTATGGAAATTTAATATGACGTGCGGCTTCCATGTTTTATTTCTTCTTAGCATTTTAAGCTAATATAGTATACATTACGACACAAGTGCGAAAAACATTTTTGCGCGTGTCTCGTACGACGTTTTTTAGTACAGATGGCCCCCCGAAGTTTTGAACCTGGCGTAAAATGACACACTTCTCGCACTAGAGCCTAAAAAGTACACCATCTGTAGTAAAATATATTTTTCTTCATACAGGGTGACCTAAAAACGTTCCTACAAGCCACGACGGCGGAACAAACGGCGCAGTTCACGGGCGCCACCGGCGCCAGCGCGGCGCCACTTTCGCCTCAACACCAGGCTTTACTGGCGAGCCAGTTGGCTCATGCCGCGCAGGCGTTAGCTGCACAGAGACTCACACACAGGTATATTATAGCATGTATGCAAAGCTAACTTCTTCACGTTCTTCACGTTCAAAGCCAACTTTTTATGTCGATTATTGTTCCACAAAATATGCCAGAAACTCCTATATCAGACGTGCAATGCGTAACCACAACATACTTTTTAACGATATTGATATGTTTTCCCTAAGTTTAAATTGTTTTAAAAAACAAATTACTAGCAGATTGTTCAGCATTTAAAGATATTTCTCCTTTGTAAAGTTTTTTGTTACTTACGATACTTAAAACCTGTCAGCGTAAATGCTGCACTTACCTAAAGTGCATTCATCCTTACTTGTCTTATCATGTAAACAAACACTTTTTGAAAACATTATCACACTTTTCTCTGCAATTATACAATAATCATCACGTCAAATGTTGTTGCATACTTAAAAAAACTCGCAAAGTATTATAATTACTCAAAAAAGCACTGAAAAATATCATTTCTGTAAAGATTTTCGTCAATAAACGCTGTTACGGTCGGATAACCCTCATGACATCTGACATTGCGATGTCTAGATTGTCTATAATGTCTATGTACCGTTATGTTGGCATGTCAATATATCGATATTAATATTTAAAGTACAACTTGAAAAAAATGCAATTAAAATAAATTGCAGTAATTTACCAAAATTGTGGTAGTTGATTTCAATATGTTTTTGATATAATATTGTACTAATTAATTCTCTTCCTGGCAGGCGACGCAAAATCGATATTCCTCTATTTACGTAAATAGTGAAATTATCACTGACATTTCATTATGTCGACATTTCTAATCACTAGTGATTGTCTTTGAGCATCTTTGACATTTTGTTTGTTTACATGATAAGACAAGTAAGGATGAATCCACTGTACAGTTTTATTAAGTAATTTTGGTTTTTGAATATGTATTTACTTAATTATTATTTCTAATAAGGAAACTACAGGGTTAGCCCAGTTGTAATTAAATTTACTGTAATGTATGTTGTGTAACCGTTTGCTTCTCAATAAATAAAAATAAAAATAAATAAAATATGCTTCAACAACATTATTATCATTCAAAATTAGTATCTTATCTCTTACTGTTATTGAGTTATTTAAAAAATAAATTTAATTACTGGACGTGTATTGCAACCTTTATTAGATCTTAGTGCTACTTATTTTGACATGTGTGGTCAGTCAACTGAGATTATTTCTTATGTTATTTTTAAGCTTCTCTCACACTTACCATTTCATTTATTACGTATGAAAACGAAAATTTTTTTTTTTACGAATTAAACAAAAGCCGATATACTAGGCAACTTCTGTTGATGTCCCAAATAACCTGTCCTATTTAATGGAAATCAATAAAAAACACGGTGTATATGCCATGTCGCTCCATCATAACTCTATTTCTTTCTTACAGAGACATAGCAGCGCGGAACTGCGCCATATCATCAGCTCTGAGGCTGAAACTAACAATGGCAGCCATGTCACGAGGGCCCGATACTTCGCATTACTACAAGCGACATGACCAGGTATCCTGCCGTCTGACCTAAACATTTTTAGGCGTTCATCATCATCAGCCTATGTTAGTCCACTGCTGGACGTAGGCCTCTCCTATTAACTATGCGTGTAAACGCATTAGGAGGTAAATGCCCATAATCGCCACGCTGGGCAAGCGGATTGGCGATCGCAGTAATGTGTCTACTATGATGAAGCTGCTGCCCATCATCTTGTAGAATGGTCAGTGACACTTCAATCCCTTAGTCGACTCTTACGACACCCGCAGGAGGAGTTGGGGTGGTGACAAATGTATTCTTACTGCCGTCACCACACGGCAAGCCTTAATTACACAATATTTGACGGCCCAATATTTTTTAACGCCTCGTATATTCTTTGTTTCAATACTCCTAGCCATTCTACTATAAGCTGATTGGGTCAAACGCAAAACTATGTTCGGATTCTTTAGACAATCTAAAAGTTAAGGCCTAAATACGAAATACGAATACGAAATTTATGTATTGACATTCGTATTTATCAGTTAAGGGGTAGCAATTTTCTTATGTCTAAACTTAAAAATAAAATTAAATATAAAGCTTAATTTTCTTGTGAAAGCCTTATCTTTATTAAGACGTACTCCTTTTTCATTGCGTTGTATGATAAACGTCATTACTACCTGTCCACAGGCTGTTAACTATCGACCACAGGAAAGAAAAAGTATTCAGCTGAACTGTAGAGTCCCTCTTTCCTGTGGCCAATAGTAAGCAACTGGTAGGAGTGTAGTCGTGATTTTTATCATACAATTCAATAGGAAAGGAGTGCCTTTAAATGACAATAAGGGTTTAATAAGAAAATTAACTCTCATAGCCCTTAACATTTAAAATGTCCACCGGAAAGATTCATAACATGATTTTGAGTTTGACCCGTTTGTTCTCCATAATAAATGAGACCGCATCACAGTGTTTCGAATCCGAATATAAAGATTGTAATTGGTCAATTTTGCACAGCACCGTTCCGCATCAGTGGAGCCGCACCCTAATGAGGCATGATCAAGAGAGTTGCCGAGTTTGCGGACGATTATGTGATGCATACGTCTTAGGAGTGGCTTAAGGTTGTAGTACCTTCGAATCATTACGTACAGATGTCGCTAGTGATTAGATTCACAATACCATTGGAAAAATTCGCTGTGATCGACGGAAGGTCGTCTGGTGTAATTGGAAGCACGTTGGACTGGCAATCCAGAGGAAGCGGGTTCGAATCCCGTGACAACCAGAGTCTTTCGCAGTTGATTTTTTCTATGGTAAGCACATCTGTTACGACATTGTGGGAGATATTGTAATGTTTTATTTGTTTTAGGTGATTCCGTTACGTTGGCTGCCGGCCGAGGCGGCGTTGGAAGGCGAATATTCTGCCAAATCCGACGCTTACATGTTCGCAGCTACTGTTTGGGAGGTTAGTACCGCTACTCGACGATAGGTGGCGCCACATATAGGTTACATCGCATCATCAGGCTATAATCTGTCCACTGCTGAACAAAGGCCTCTTCTATTCCCTAAGCGTATGTCATCATCATCATCAGCCTATGATAGTCCACTGCTGGCCTCTCCTATTAACTATACGTATAAACGCATTAGGAAGTAAATGCCCATAATCGCCACGCTGGGCAAACGGATTGGCGATCGCAGTAATGTGTCCACTATGATGACGCTGCTGCCCATCATCAATATTTATCAAATAGTGGTCAGTGACACTTCAATCCCTTAGTCGACTCTTACGACACCCGCAGGAGGAGTTGGGGTGGTGACAAATGTATTCTTACTGCCGTCACCACACGGCCCAAGCGTATGTACGCAAAGCTAAATGCCCATAATCGCCACGCTGGGCAAGCAGATTGGCGATCGCAGTAATGTGTCCACTTCACTATGATGATGCTGCTGCCCATTATCAATCTTCAATAAATACGTGGTCAGTGACTCTTCAAACCTAGGCTATATTTTGGTATCATTTTAACCGACTTCAAAAAAAGAGGTTATATATTCGACTATCTCCGAGAATCAATCACCGATAAAAAAAAAACGAAAGAGTTGAAGTAGTTTTTTTATTAATTTTGCGTAATATTTATGATACACAATTTCGAGAGACAATGGATTATAGTATTGTCAAGATTTCCCTTTATAATTTTAGTAGATTTTTTATGATTTCAGTCATAAGCTAATAAAATTTAAAAATGTGTTAACATGGTTCTAGATAGCCATGTATTAAACCCATGAAATGCCTTAATTTTATAATATTGTGTAAAAATAACTGTTTCTATTCTACAGGGTGAACGATATGAAGTGTTACCAATTTCAAAGGACTGCGATTTTTTAGTTACAACTATTTATTACTATAAGTAAGAAAAAACAAGAGAAAAAATGTTACATTTTGTAATTAAATTTACTTTTAGTTAATATGACTACCTTTTGCCTTAACTATGGTCTTCAAATGCTAAAAAAATATTTGCTCGCTGCACGTTTGTGATCCAGTGGTAGTGTTATGTGCCAGTAAAATACGATCGCTTTCTTCATTGAATGTATACTAGCATGTTTAATTGCTCTCACCTTTCTCTTCAAAATAGACCAGATAAAAAGTCCGAAATTCACTGCACTGGGGAAATGACACATGAAATTCGGTTTTCAGCCTATTTTGGTTCTTACGAGCTTTATAAGCCGAAGTCTTATGTTTGCGGTCTACAACCCAAATGTTTGCGTGCCTAAGACTTTAATGCGGTGTCCAAAACATATTTCCGATAATAAGCCGCTATTACTTTGACACCAGACTTAATAAAATCTACTTGGTAACACTTCATATCGTTCACCCTGTATATGCCTTTATTTCATTGTACTACAATTAATTTTAAATTACAGATCTACACAAAAGCTGAACTTCCATTCGTCAAACTGAACGACAACTCTGTGCTGGAGAGACTAAAGAACGGGACCCTCGAATGGACGGTCCCAGATTCGATGCCCGAAGCGCTTGCCGGTTTACTCGTAAGTTTAATCGTACTTATTAACTGATGTTTTCTTTATTTATTTACAGCGATGTGTAAAAATAGCTAATAAGTAATGATTGGCGACAAATTAGTTTTACGAAGCTTAATCTATGGTCGCAAGTCAGATGTGAATATGAATTTTGAATAGACTTCTTTCTTTCTCACTCGTGTCGTTTAGTTCAGTTAAAAATCTATTTCAAAATGACACGTTTTCTATAAAAATATTGCTCTACATAAGGTGGAAGTACTAGTTCCCGACGATGTAACAATACTCGTCATAATAGCTTGAGTTGCCATCGATAAGATAAAATCAACTATTAGAGCATTTAAACGATGATAAATGTATGTGCCTTTAATGCTTCATATCCCAACTTTGAAATTATAAGCTAATATTTTAAATTAATTTTAAATTAGGATCCGTTTGTCTTTAAAATATGAGTTATCACTCATGAAAGTTTAAATCAATAATTAGATTATTTCTAAATTATTTGCATAATTTTAAGATAGACTGACATTTATTAAGACTGAGTGTTAATATTTTCAATGTCCTAATATGTGATATTTAAACTTGTAATGAAGTGCCATCTATTGGGACTGCCAGCAAAAGCACCTGGCACGTACTCGTACAATGGAGTTGACTAAGAAAATATGCAATTTTGATAATCATCGATATTATCACCGTATAAAATAAATATTATTTATCAAAACTTACAAACTCCTCTCCCAAAACACATGACAAAACTTTATGTAGATTTATATAAGGTCCTAATTTATTAGATGCAGATATTTTTACAGCTGATAGTACTCGGTCTCTGGAGTATATTAAACCGTGAAACATTATAGCTTTTACGATGTTTTTTTGGAGAAAACGGAAAAACAAATTTGCTACGTAAAAACACCCTGTTTATGTGATTATTAAATGAAAACTCTTGGAACAGATTCTCGTACTTCTTTTACGTACCACCTAACTAGAACTGGCCACTTCACGTCGATAAATGAAATACTTGATTGTCAATGTCATGTTATTTTCCGTTGGATTGTGTCGTTTGATGACATGACAGACAATGTTATTGTGACATGTGATAATGTACATGATGATTATTTTTAGACGAAATTATAATTATTTTTATTGTTAGGAAAATGAAATCAAAAAAGTTACATGAAAAGATTTCTCAATTTATATTTAAAGTTAATTATTTTAATGTAAAGTATCATGTGTTAAAATATCTACAACTAATAAATTAGGACCTTATATATGAACAAAATATCGTTATTCAAATAAATATTCTCTGTTCACATGTTACGCACTAGTACTTCCACCATACTTAAATGTATTATAATTATACCTAGATATTTTTCTAGCAAGAACGAGAGATTGGCCAAAATTAACCATACTTAACTGTTATCGATAAATCCTAAAGTAATAAGTAGTTAAATAGATTTAATTTTAAAAATAAATAATGTACCGAATATTACTCGTAAGTTAAGAGAATACACTTCATAATGCCACGTATAATTTTACTTGAATCGTGTGTTTAGTTCCCATCAAAACAAAAACGAATAAATCATATACAATATTGTAGCGGCAATAGGAAATAATTAACATGAAAAATAAAAATCCCAAAGTATGTTCTGTATTTCTTAGTTAGCTGATTTTACGAAGTTAGCATCTTTATGAGAAAAGTAAGTACTCATCGATGTTCCATTTTGTCAATCCCTCGATTGTCCTAGAAAAATATCTAGGTATAATTATTTAATTATAATAATATTGATCCAATTTTCAGAAACGGTGTTGGAGTAACTCCCCATCCGAGCGGCCGCAATTCGAAGCCATCTGTACCGAAGTCGACGCCGTATTGCAGGCTGTTACTTCAACCGAAACTCCACAGGAAAACAACCCTTAAGCTCATCGGTATACGGGTTAAATTTTGGTAAAACTTGTAGGTATTTATGTCTTTTTGAAATTGGATTGTAGCTTTTTTACGATAGACATTCTTTGGACATTTAGTCACTGATCTAGGAACTAATCAGGCAGTGAAGATCAACTAAGATGATTAGTAGAACAAGGCTCGGAACTGATTTAGAAATAGCGTTTAACGTCGGCTACGAACAAATAAAACATGGAAGCCGCACGCCATACTAAATTGCCTTTCAAAAACGGTCCTGAATTTTAGTTGACAAATGTCACCCCCTGTTCAATGCATCACGGCAATGATTGGCGATATTCAATAAACATTTGTCAAAGATGTTGCGCCGAAACAAGCGTGGTGTCACGAAAAGCGCTATGTCCTGCCCATCTTGGCACAATTGAACAATTGGTTTTGGGGGCATTTTTGAGCTGGCGTTAGGCGTCCATGTTTTATATGGTCGCAGAACGTCGGTTTTACTCTGAATTGTCAGACACAACTACTCAGAACTGTCATACAAAGCGCGAATGTTTTAATATAACTATAACCCTTTGTCTGGCAAGCTCCCGCTGCGTACATGACCATTTGAATTTTAATTAATTAACAGAAATATGTAAACTACAACTTCAATGTAATTAATGCCAGATGAAGGTTATTCTAACCTTAATAAACCGGTTTATTTGACAAGTGACATTGTCAGCTGTTGAGTGACAATTTGACAACTTGACCTTTCCTGGAATGAACCGGTTTTTTATGTTCTCAACCGGTTAATTTGATAGGAACTTTATGATAACGTTTCTTTAAAAGTTTCAATGTAACGGTATAACGAACTAAACCGAAATAAAAAGTTTTGCGTTAAATTTAACCGGTATTCGAGCCCTTCATTAGGCAAATGAACGTACAGCCCATTCATCCTTAGTTGTCTTATCTAGTAAACAACTTTCTAACCTAAAAGTACACGTTTTCTGTTGTAAACTGCTGTTTCCTTGATTAAAAATTAAGCAATTTAATCACTACGGACGGACTGCACAAATACGGACTCAGGTATTTTGGTATTAGCAAATATGGCAGTCTACAATAGAAAACGTGTCGGTAGTTTTAGGTTAGAAAGTTGTTCACTAGGTAAGACAACTAAGGATGAATGGACTAGACGCATTTAGAATATTTTAAAATCGAGCAGTTTTTACTGCCATGTTGGTTTCTTGAGACTTTGAGCCAGAACGCGATAAGTTCGAAAGCAAATTAGTATAATACCATAGTTATTCAATCAAAAATCGCCCTTATCGAAACCCGACAACTTTTAACCGAAAACGGTTCTTAAAAGTATTAAGCGTAGCTTTAGAATATTTATGTAATTTCGATGCATTTACATTTATCAAAAATCCGTTTTTTATATAGGAATTAAGCCATTATAAATATCTTTAAGTAGATTTAAATAGTTTTAAGAAAACGAAAGCTAAACGATACTGCCATTTTGTAAATAATGAGATTAGCATTAAGACTGATAGCCATATTAGATAAGTTCTTTTGTTGTATAACAGATAATGTATTACTTCAGTACGCGACAGTTTTAAAGGAATTTTCGTTGCATGTTCGTTCAATACATTCTTAAACATACCGTAGCTTAATCGGTAATCCTGCCCTCATGGTTGACAAGAAATGAACCACTTCTCGCACTAGTGCGTAATTAGTATATTACGATACAAGTGCGGACAAAATGAAGTTCGAAACGAGTGGAGATAAATTAAAGCACGACCGAAGGAAGGGCTTTAAATCGACACGTGTTACTAATTTCGTTTTGGCACGTGTATCGTACGACGTTTTTCATTCAGTACAGGTGGTCCTCAGTTACGACCCGACAGGAAATGAACCGCTTCTCGTACTAGTGCATAATAATAATAAAAACACCATTTGTACTCAATCATTTATTTTTATTTTCATGAAGCCCTTAACAATGTATAAATATTACTCGTATTAACATCGCTTAGTTCTCACAAAACAAACCATAATTGACCTTACCGTGAGCGTGACACTATGTTGATGTGTATAGGATTGTCCCATAATATGTATTTATTTACTAATCATAGGTTAAATATTTATCTAACGGGTTACTCACGTAATGTAAGTCGATAATTGCTCGACATGTTTCGATCCATTTAGAGGATCCTCATCATGGAGTATCCACGACCAAAGCCCGACGTGTACTGTGTATACTCCATGATGAGGATCCTCTAAATGGATCGAAACATGTCGAGCAATTATCGACTTAAATTACGTGAGTAACCCGTTTGATAAATATTTAAATATGTTTGAGTCTCACGTTAGTTATAATTCGAATCATAGGTTATTCATTATGTATATTGAACGAACATAATATCGAAATTTATTTCTAATATGTCGGTATACATGTTATATGTAGTAACTTAGGCAGCTACAGACGACCTAACGATACCTTGTTCTACGCGTAGAACCTTTTTTAGGAATCATATACATTGGGCACGTCATTGCAGCCAACTGTACTGGCAGCTAAGTCAGGTCGTCGGTAGTCTCTCAATATTTGATCGTCCGAAATTGATGTAATGTGCACGTCCTAATCAATAGTACTTAAGCATTTATATTTACGTGTAAGAAAAATTGTATAAAATTTTATAAAAATAAAAGTTGACTCGAAATTTGCCAGCTTATACTTAGTATTGATCGCTTTAAACTTTTCTAATATTCATCATCATCATCTCAGCCATAAGACGTCCACTGCTGAACATAGGCCTCCCCTCTGGACCTCCACATGTACCGGTTAGATGCGACCTGCATCCAGCGTGTCCCGGCGACCTTCATAAGGTCGTCTGTCCATCTTGTGGGTGGACGTCCTACGCTGCGTTTGCCTAGCCGTGGTCTCCACTCGAGTACTTTTCGACCCCATCGACCATCTGCTCTGCGTACAATGTGGCCTGCCCATTGCCACTTCAGCTTACTAATCCGGAGGGCTATGTCAGTAACTTTAGTTCGCCTACGGATCTCCTCATTTCTGATTCGATCACGCAGAGAAACTCCGAGCATAGCCCTCTCCATAGCTCTTTGAGCGACTCTGAGTTTAGAGATGAGGCCGATGGTGAAGGACCACGTTTCGGCGCCGTAGGTCATCACTGGTAACACACATTGATTGTAGACTTTCGTCTTAAGGCACTGAGGTATGTCGGACGAAAAGACATCGCGTAGTTTCCCGAACGCTGCCCAACCGAGTTGGATTCGGCGGTTGACCTCTTTCTCGAAGTTGGACCTACCTAATTGGACTACTTGTCCTAGGTAGATGTACGAGTCAACAACTTCGAGTACCGAGTTTTCAACAGAAACCGGGGTGAGCACAACATTGGCATTTGACATAACTTTCGTCTTATCCATGTTCATTTTCAAGCCCACCCGTTGAGAAACTCGGTTAAGGTCATTGAGCATTTTGCTGAGTTCCTCCATCGACTCTGCCATGACTACGATATCGTCGGCAAACCGAAGGTGAGTGATGTTTTCGCCGTTCACATTGATGCCAAGTCCTTGCCATTCCAGGAGCTTAAAGGCATCTTCCATTGCGGCAGTAAACAGTTTCGGAGATATAACATCTCCCTGCCTTACGCCTCTTCGCAACGGAATAGCCTTCGTAGTCTGCTCCTGTACTCGGACCGACATTGTGGCGTTGCTATACAAACACTTCAACACTTCGATGTACCGATAGTCAATGTGGCATCGCTGAAAAGACTCAAGCACTGCCCATATTTCTACCGAATCGAAGGCTTTTTCATAGTCCACAAACGCTAAGCATAATGGCAAGTTATACTCCTCGGTCTTCTGTATAACTTGTCGCAGCGTATGTATGTGGTCTATGGTACTATAGCCTTTTCGGAATCCAGCTTGTTCGGGAGGCTGGAAGTCATCAAGTCTGTATTCGAGGCGGTTCGTGATGACCCTTGAAAACAGTTTATAAACATGACTCAGAAGCGTGATGGGTCTATAGTTCTTCAAAAGGCTGTTATCACCTTTTTTGAAAAACAGCACCACCTCGCCTCGGTTCCATGCTTCAGGCGTTTTGCCCTCGGACAAGACGGAATTAAAGAGCTTCTGGAGGACTTTAAGAACCGGTGTTCCACCCGCTCTCAGAAGCTCTGAAGTGATTCCGTCATCGCCCGGCGCCTTGTTGTTTTTAAGCTGCTTCAGGGCCATCCTAATCTCGTACAGACTGATGTCCGGGATATCCTCGGTGTAGTGTCGGGACAGCTTGGCTCTTGGATCTCCTACCAAACTGTCAACGGGCTTTGCGACCGAAGTATATAACTGTCCATAGAACCTCTCGATCTCACCTAAAACCTCTGCTTTTGTTGACGCTATGCTGCCATCTCCCCGTTTCAGCTTTGTCAGCTGGCTTTGCCCAATAGACTTGTCCTTTGCGAACACTTTGGAGCCTTGGTTTCGCTCGATTGTCTCTTTAACACGGTTAGTATTAAAGAGACGCACGTCATGTCGCAAGGACTTGGATATGCGTCTATTGAGCTGCCTATATGACTCCGCGTCATGCGAAGATTGCAGCTGTAGCGAGCGTCGTTCAGCCATGAGGTTTAAAGTTTGAACGGTCAGTTT
>JALPQI010027292.1:0-17096 GCA_025490895.1 Thaumatotibia leucotreta
ACCGTGACACAAAAATAGGTACGAATTACAAGATAAGAAACTACGTTCCTAGACTAATATTCATATAATTTAGAGCACTTCGGACGGAATAATAAACAGCGATAAGCGGGGGCGGCGGTGATATCGACCTTGTTGACACAAAGAAAACTTCCAAATTGCTTCGATTGATAACGCTATTATTGTAATGATTACAAATAAAATTAATTGATAGTATGATTGGACAAGCTGTAAGTTATTATGAAAATATGATAAATATATTTCCGCAGTCATGTATTGTATGTAGATAATGAACTAAAATGATAAATTTACTTCATAATTGAATCCCATCCACGGAAATGTTGCCTATTTCAACACTTAATCAGTTTTGCCAATTTGAACAGGTTACCTATTCTAATAAATTACATTTTGTTGATGCGTCAATAAGTCATCTTCCTGATTTATTAAAATATATGTAGATAATAATTAATTTCGCTAAGGGACAATTGTTAAAATGGGCACAATTACTTACGATTGTCAACTTATGTGGTAAAAACTTCCGTTAAAAGGTGATAGAATAAATCTTCAGTCGAATTCTTCGCAAATAAAATATCCACTTCCGATATCGACACTTGTACAAATTTCGAGTCACAATTTCACTCCAAGCAAATCACTTGTAGAATCCTGTAGCGGTAATCCTTCCGTGGCGTCCTTGAAAGCGGTCAGTCGTTGCGTCCACCTGCACACACTCACAGCACTCGAGTCGGCTACGTTGTTATGAATCACGATAGTGAGGAACGTGAACGTCGAATTAGCTGAGACGTGCGAGAGCGTCGACGTAGCACAAAGAACTGAAACGCGGGCGGGGAAGTGGCGGTTCGCGGGAAGGGGTGCGCGGGGAATAGTGCGCCAGTCTCGCGCCGACAGCAACGTAGCAACAAGTGAAGGGCGCCGCGGGTGTGAAGGAGGAAGCGAGAGGGCGAGGGGCGCCCCCCGCGCGGTGTGCGCACCTGACGGAGGATGCAATGCAGTCGACGCCGAAGCCGCGATAGCAGGAAGGGCACGCACATGTCGATGTAATCGCTAAGTGCGTTCAACATAATGACTTGCTTGTTTTGTGCCGTGTAGTGATAAAACTGTACTAAAAAAATGCAACGGAATGCATTGTTAAACACTTGGCCTTCGCCGGTTCTATATGAATACAGGAAACTTTCATGATGATTTAATTAACAGTAAGGGCTTTAAGGCGTGAACGAGGCACAATAACAAGCAAAATTCTGTACTAGAATTTTCGCAATATCAGAAATTCCCGGTCAAATTCACAACGTCAACCTAAATACCTAGACCTAGGTCCCCTACACATTAGAAACACATAAAATTTTCGCAAAAATCGCAGGTCATATTCTAATTACAGAAGTTCAGCTACAAAAAGCTAATTTCATAGGTTCTTACCTACCAACTTATACATTTTAATGACAACAATTTTAAATAATGTACCTAGTCAGGTAAAAAACTTAACGTAAAGACTAAACAGTAGTTAACACATCTAGGTAGGTATGTAAGTATACGCATTACAAATGCAGACGTAAGTACGTATTTATATGTAAATATGAGTCACATTTTTGTTAATCAGCAGTTCAAAAGTAGGAATCAGCGCTTCTAAAAGTATAAACCTAACTTGTGTGTTATTATTTTGTTGACTCTACGTAACTTATAAACTTTATTATAAACATAAATCTATCTAGAACAGTTTCCAGGCAAAATCTTTTTAGGTTATATTAACAACAAAAATAACAAGAAAAGTAAACAAATTGCGATCGTTGACCAACATACTTACTGGCATTTTACATCGAATCGACAATTTTGGCGAGCTGCCAAAAGCCTATTGTGTTGTGTGACAACTATTCGTTCTGCATTTCGGATTATAAATAACACAATATTGATGGTGTTTCCGTTATGTAGTGAACATATAGGTATAAAAACAAACCTGATACATTTCACACCGATTTTATTACCAAAAAATGTGCCAAGTCACGTGTAACACTAATGAGCACGGAAGTGATCTAAAAAATACTTATCTACAGCTGGATTGTAAAGAACATTAATTTAACTCATTTAGCTATCAATATGTGCTAAATATCACTTAAAAACGTTTTTTTCTTCTTTTGAATGTGGCTACTGCGCACTTAAGCACAATTCTGCCAAAAACGTCTTGACGGATAAATCCAAAGCAAAATGTAACTGTATTACCTGTACTGTATGATATTATATTTCCTAGCTTCATTCTTAGCGATTTGTTAACATATTGTAGTTGGGCTCCACACTACAGCCTTGCACGGATATTTAAAGAAGGGAGTTTTTGAAACTCCCACTGGCAACACTCGGAAGTCTCCCTGTCACATCCCTACGCCTAGTCTTCATTCTGTGCTTCCGTGCTCATAGCCTTCGCACGTAACACAATTTTGAAATTTAAATATTTGTAACGGTACACAGCCAATATTGAAACTGCCATTTTATGATCAAAATCCAAGTATATGTCCAGCAAGATGTTTAATTACATACATTAATAAAACCAATTCTTTGCGGTCAGGTGATAATAACAATTTATTCATAAGTTATAGGAGACCTTATTCAAAAATATCTTCCCAGCGGTTGAGCCTTTGGATTAAAGATACATTAAAACAAAGTGGTTTAGATACTGCGGTGTTTAGTACACATAGTACCAGACATGCCGCCACATCCAAGGCTAATTCTTTAGGAATCAGTTTAGATGTGATTCGTAAAACCGCGGGTTGGAGTCAATCATCTTCCGTGTTTGCCAGATTTTACAATCGGGAAATTGTTATCGATCACAATCGTCAATTTGCTCAAGCAATTCTTTCAAGTACCTCTAGTGCTATATAATGAATTAGTTAATGATACATTATAAATTTACACTTTTTCGTTTCGAAATAAATGTATTATTTACATTTTTTGTTTTTTACCTATTTTTCTCTAAACATCCTACAATATGTTAACAAATCGCTAAGAATGAAGCTAGGAAATATAATTAATGATCAAACGAACTTACCTGTACGTGAAGTTCGATCATAATTATATGAGTAGCTT
Source organism: Thaumatotibia leucotreta (assembly GCA_025490895.1). Classification (NCBI taxonomy): domain Eukaryota; kingdom Metazoa; phylum Arthropoda; class Insecta; order Lepidoptera; family Tortricidae; genus Thaumatotibia; species Thaumatotibia leucotreta. The sequence continues at coordinate 3,085 of JALPQI010027292.1, forward strand.
CATTCGACGCGATTACTAATAACCCTCCCAAAAAATGTCCCGACCCCAGTACAAAAAACAAAAAATTACTTTAAACTTAAATGAAGACTAGGCGTAGGGATGTGACAGGGAGACTTCCGAGTGTTGCCAGTGGGAGTTTCAAAAACTCCCTTCTTTAAATATCCGTGCAAGGCTGTAGTGTGGAGCCCAACTACAATATGTTAACAAATCGCGTCGAATGAAGCTACTCATATAATTATGATCGAACTTCTCGTACAGGTAAGTTCGTTTGATCATTAATTATAAACTATAACATAACAAAACGAATACAAAAGCGTATATTTTTCTGCCAGCAGAGATGCGGGTGTGGATATGAAATTGACGGAAAGCCAGTTAACACCTTTTTTCAGAAACTTTGAGGTCGCACTCGACGCGCTTATCAGCGGCCTTCGTGCTAATAAAATTAGCGAATACACGCAAACTACTGCATACTATACGTGTAGGTACCTACGTAATTTGCGCAAACAAGGTGAAAAACCCGTTTTTACGATTCGAATAAACAACATTTCAAAACCTAAAATGATGGTTTGTTATTTACCTACCTTTGACCGACGAGTTTCAGCCATTACACCACTTTTGAATGATGAATTCCGGATATTTATAAATGTAGATGTCATTAAGGTCGTTTTGGTTATAATATGGACGAAACGCTTAACCCGATTTGCCAGGTTTGAACTAACTGTAAATCCAAATAATCAAATCTAATCTGACTTCTGTTCTGTATCATTTTCCGCGTACAACTCAGCGGCACTAAACTTAAAGCGATACCTTTAAGATATGACTGAATATTACACCAAAAATACTCGCTTATCGTTATCACCCAATGCGCTTCGTCAGATTGTTTAGATAAGGGAGATAGAGGGGGAATTTAATAGATAAGCAACACAAACGTAGCGGTCGATAACCAAGCCTGCCGTGATAAGAGCGGTTAGAACTATTTGTACGGAGCAGCGCAAATATTAACTACCTAGATAAAACCACAGGTTTTTGAACACTCTGGTAACTTCTAATACAGTAACAGTAAAATAATAGTACATTACCGCAGAGCCCGGGAAAGAAGGGCTTGCAGGTCGAATAGATATAGGTATACGGACTTACGGACATAAATATGAGGCCTGCAAACCCTTATGCACATGCTTTTCTCAAGCATGCAATGAAATGAAATAAAAAACTCCGAAAAACAAATTTATGAAATTATTTGGAAGAAAAATTAAAAAGAATACTTCCCGGCTTTAAATTTTTATGAAAATCCTGTACTATTTTCTCGAGTTGCCTGGAAGCCTATTTTAACGAACGTAATGACCTAATGATATTCAAGACACCGACAACATTTCAACGCATGTTTGAGAAAAATCAAAAGCTTAACGGGAAATTTCGCCAAAAAATACTGTAAGAAAATCGTATTCGTACAATTTGAATTACACTTATTTCATGTTCCTTATTTGAATAATGATTTCAACTCACGAGTATTTAATAATTGTGCCCAAGATTGTACTACATCTTCAGTATGGGTACTACGGTTTGTCTTAAAATAACTGAGTAGATATTGTACAAACCTACGAAATCAAGAGAGAGAAAAGAAGAGAAGACATGCTTAATAAGCCGATATAATTATACCAACCTTGTGGACCTTGTGAGTTACTTAATCTTACCTGTCTGGCCAATTATAATAGATACCTGGGTATAAATATAAAAAGACTCGGAGAGATGTTTTCTAAGAAAATACTCGTCTTACACGTTACACATGGATAAAGAAAATTTCAGTTATTGCATTATGGACTATTTGATAGCAAACAGACTTAGGATAACTAGCGCGTAACGTTTATTTTCTTCTCTTGTCTCAAGCTCGATGTCAATCGTGAGTAGTACCTATCTATTTACACTGCCTGTTAGCTATTATAAAACAATTAAATAGATATTAAGTAAATACGATCATAAAACACGTTAATTGGACAGGAAACCTTCCAGCGATTACGATATTTACAATTAACAGTGTGCGGTACGTGGGGAGATAAGGGTCCCGTGTACCGTGAGCGTGCGTTATCTGGCGACAACGACGCATTGTCTCCGATGATTACCGACTTAGATTACGGCTCAGCTGGTGATATTTACTCTGCACAGAACGCTCTCGCGGTTTCCGGGCATGACTCAGTCGCGTGAGACAATTTACGGCGCGTCGCAACAATCAAATACCTTACCCGCGCCTAAGCTATGCTCATAAACGCATATGTAGACCGCGAACAATGCCTTAGGTACTTATCATCGTTATCGATAGCTTACACAGCTGCGAACACGTCGATAATGCTGCTATTAAATTAATTCGATACCCTGACGCTGATGCAATAATTGACTATGAATCACTACGCACGTTTACAAACGGAAACGCATTCACAGCATAAATTATAACACACTTGTAGGTGAAGAGTGAAGACGTTCTTTGGATCGTTACGAATGGTTACGTTATTTAAGACGCAAATCACGATTTCGTCACCGCGGCAGGGAGTGTTGGCGATCGAATGTCAAAAACCGCAAGTCGCAATAAATTGTCTCGTGGAGAGTAAACATCGGCGTTCAGCCGCATTCATGCATAATTGATGAGGGTTCGGAACGAGCGCATGGATTCCTCGCGGTCACGACTCGCAGCTCCGCCGAAACGTTCGCCTGTGGCAGCCATTTTGTGGAGCTCGTTCGAGTCGCCCCCGGCTGCCAGAGCCGTGCGCGCCACATCGTGAATATTAATTTGGCCTTATGATACGTAATATACCCCACTGCTCCGAGCTCAGATAATAACCGTAATTAAAGACGAATGAGCATTTTTTCTTGTTTGTTTCACTTCCGCTGAACTTGATCCGCACGTAATGATTTAAACATGATACGATGGGCGTAAAGTATTGCAGTCAGTGTCAGCACGCAAGACGCAATTAATACAAAACGATCGTTATTAGTTTCTATTGTTACCGTCCGAGTAAATAGAGCACGAAGCGGTGTAGGTAACAATAAATTTAATACCACAATACACGCAGAGCAGTCTCACGCACGCCTATTGTGCCATGTAATTGTAATCAAAAGCCTTTTCTCTCGAGCATCTCAACGTCAATAAAGACATTTCACAAGAACAGGCGAACAATCTTTTGTTTTATCTCTTATACCTATTATCCGTCGCTTTGATAGTCCTACGATCGAAACAAAGGCATGTGATCTAAGGTATCTCGACGAAAACTTAAATTGAATTCGTGTCATGTCTATTCAATTTGCGAGCTTCAATTACAGAGGTTGCTTCCTCGACTTGTTGTGCGTTAATTTCGCCAGATACTTTGCGGTGAAGGCCTACCCTACGGCGAGGCACTCGGATGACGGATGAAAGTACCGCCCAAGCGCCGACTTGTAATAACGTGAAATGAAATACCGAGCTCGTCTGCTCTTCAACCGCAGCGTGCGCTGCGCCAACACATGCCCGACGTGCACATAACATCAAGTAAATGCGTAACCATGAACTATCTAGGTATTACGCCAACAACTCTGTCTGCGCTTTGCAACGCCGTCTATCTATGCTACAGATAGATGCTTGGCGGTTTATGCACACCGCTATAAATAAGTCTTTCCTGATAATGGAATCAATTTAAACGCCTTTGAGCACCGGCTCGAAACGCCTGATGTTTGTAAAACTTCGTTTGAAAGTCGTACGTGTATTCAACACGATAAACAGCTGCGAATGGTGCAGCCGTGCTTCCTGCCATCGAACGAGCTATTGTTACAGTAATGCATGGTTTTTATGCCATTATTAATAAGAATGGCATGGCACTTGCGTTCACGCAGACCGGCTTTATGTATGTGTCGCCGGAGTGGTGTGACAGACATACATTAGCGCGTGGGAATTGACAGCTTTTGTATGTGCATTGACTGTTTTCTCTCGATTTGAATGAATCAACATTATGCCGCTAGTTTATTGTTCTTTTGTTTCCGTTCCGTAACGATAATTTTTATAGCTAATTAAATCGTCCTATTTCATTCCGAATATTTCAACATTTTATAGCTAAATCTTAAACGATGTCTCATTAGACTTACAAATTTAAATGCCCAAGCCCGACCCATACAATTTCCGTTTAGTCCAGTCATGCCAGTCAAACTTGTATTACTGGTTTGCTTTTACTAGCAACAATTTGCGAGTTGTCGACTGCAGATTCATAGCATATAGATAGGTATAGAGAGGCAAAACGCGCGTCTATAAACTACTGAGCAGGGTTGTTCCTGAGTTTGGTTATTATGATGTCCAAACGATTTGTACGGAGCGCTGGGAACGCCGGCTGGCGTGAGACCGAATCGTGATCGGTCGCCACGACGCCCTCATGCGGCTTAATTCACTAATCAAATAGCACAATGCTTCCATTGTTGCTATATTCTTTTCAGTCCCACAAAGACTTCCTGAAGAGCGCGGGTCAAACGAGTTCGCAAGACAATTCCGTAATTCTGACAAAGCTAAAAATGATTGTCTAAACGCAATTACATCAAGAGTATCAAAACTTCCTATCATATGTTCAATCTAACTGTCCTTTTATATCCTTTCATCACGACCCAATAATATATCAATATCAAACAAAACGTAATGGCTGGGTGTCGACGAGACAAGGCCGTATATCACTATAGCGGACTGCCCAAATCCTCCACCGTAATATATAGGAGAGGGGGCGCCGGCCGCCACCCCGGTTTCCGGCTTATTCAAAATAGGCATTAAGCCCTCCACCATTAAAGGCTAACTGCTGCAGGTTATCAAGGGTTTTCCTTTGAGAAACTGCAGCCAAGTGAACTATTCGGTGATTTGGATACTAGCCAAATAATGTTTCGACACGTTATCGACTCTCGAGGAAACGGAACAAGTAGCCGCAAGCCTTTTAAAATACGCTCCAGTTTTCCTAGGTCCGTGCCAGCAGAGCACAGAAATAATGAACCTGGATAACTACCCAGATGGTAATTACACTTGGCAAAGACGGACGAGCATCTTCTATCTTGTTACTCAATTAGGTTCTTTGTGAATCGGATTCTCGATATAAAACGGCGATGTGATGTAACCTCCAGACGACCTGACGAATATAGATTCTAATAAAACATCCGCTAAAACAGTCTTCAGTAATTTCAAATTGCTGCAGTCGTTAGTAAAAGGAGTTCAGACTAATTGAAGTTTAGAATAAAACAAGAAAAAGTAATCAAATAAGTTTCAAACAAAGAGCGTTTAATTTGCGAATTTCACGTCGTTGAAAGATTATTGAACTGCGTAGGGCGCCGAGGGGAAAATGTCACAATTTAGGCGCCGACACGAGGGGGGCCGGGGAGGAATGTCGCCCACTAACCGCTCGTAGCCTGTTTACGTTGGCACCCATGAATCGAGGTGAATCCAGGGGCACAACTTTGATTAGTTATCCTTATTTACGGCGTCACGAGGGCGTTTATCGGAAAAGTGAGTCTCGTGGGTAACATTTGCTTTTAACTTTCACGTAATTTTACCGCTTCCTTATTTTTTATGGTTCTTATCAGACACGTTTGGTTGCGCCCGTTATCAACTTTATACGAAGTTTAAATTGATAAAATCCACGCCACATAAGTACATCATATATTCAAATAATTTATCATGCTACAACACGTTGTTTACATGTTTTGGCAGCCATTATGCTGGAGAGGCTTCCGGTCCCGGGCCGTTGCCATGGCAACGATTGTAGCCCACTGAGCCAAACATCCCTCACTTTATTATTCCCACACAGAAGCACCCCAGGAGCAGCTGATTTCATTCATAGAGAGAATATTTTGTTTTCCTTTGATGGGAGAGCTATAAAATGCAGGGTCACCGTTCCGTTCTTTATGGAATTAGGTTTACGAAATGATATAGAATTTAATAATATCAACATTTCTCTTTGCGATCACTGACTTCTTGGAATACTGATATTATTATCCTTTGATAAACATGATTACATTAAAGCTGACACGTTAGTTGTAAATGATACGCAGTAAAATCGAAACAAATACACTGACTAGGCGCAACGTAGTCTGATTCGAATGTTTTGATTAAATTACTCTGCGTCATGGTTTATATAATTACATTTTAATATTGTAGCAAATATTAGTATCCACGTGTAGCAAGTAATGCTAGCCTATGTGGAGGCGTGTCAACCCTTTTCTCTCTGCCCGAGGGACCACAAAGAACCCTCGGCGGCCTTCCACCCTCCTGGCTTTTATTCACGTAGAAAAGAAAACATTGATGTTAGATATAAGGCAGACATTTCTGAGGGCGAGGCAAATTATTATTCTTATAAAAGAGCTCGTCGGCCCCTTTTGTTTGAGCAACCTGTTCCGCAATTAAACAACGGTTAATAAAAACAATCGTCGACATAAGTGGCACACTCGTCGCTAATGAAGGAGTTCGTTTATCATTCGATTAATTAAACTAAAAATAAACATACTACGTCGCTATTGAGCGCGAATACGGATGGCTCACGTTTTCGTGTCGACATCGTGTTTGGACGTTCCACTCTTCCACTATCTTTATCTTCTCATTATCTACTCACGACGCGTAACCACCTACTTCCATATTAGATTTATATTTTCACAACCCACGCCATCTTTACAATCTTGTCAGCGGTGATGTGTGGTTCGTGATATGAAGTATGAACATTGGTATTGGTGATACGTTGACATCAGTCATTACTGTTGTTAGGTACTTTAGGTAGTTATTATAGACGCCCAGATTCAGAATCGCAAATAAAAACGAATCATCATAATATATTATGATGAATACAGCACATGACTCATTAGCTCGCATAACGACATAGATCTCTAGCATAACGAGCATTGAATATTAAGTCCATTACACAGAACCGGTTACATCGTAAATTGCTCGGCTTAAATTCGATCGCGATGCATGCAATTTAAATGTCCGTCCGGTTAAACTGCAAGGCCAGCGTTATCGAGTGGAAATCGACACGTTTATTCAATGCGATGTGGGCCACCAGTAAGATAGCATTCCTTCGCATTTACGGTAGCGCGATTTACTGCCGCGATAGTTTCGTTTTCACATTCGAATGGGCCCGTTGTATTTATTTGTCCATTGTCATTGTCTATTTGGTCGTAGCCGTAGCGATTTGTGATAGATCCCTAATAGTAAGTGGGTTTAGTAAGTAGGTGGTTTGTTTTGGTAGGCCTGACGGCTGAGGAGGTAGTGAGAGGCAGGGGTAATTCATGGTTCGATGGAGAGACGTTTCTAAGCGCATCGATCAATAGCGCGTGACTGTGACTACACTACGAGTACACTATCAAAGTCTAACGTCGCGTATACCTACTCAGTCGTATTAGAGTTAGGGGTTACTCGATAAGTAGATACTACATACAGCTTTTTATCATTCGACAGCGGTACTAGTGTCCATATTCGAATCCACGCGACACTCGGTTGCGTAACGGTGGCTCTAAACACCTTGTTATTCAATAGACACCTCGACGTTCTTTTACTTTCTCAACTGCCATTACTTGTGTCACAATCCACTTAAGTCTCGTTCTATTAAGTATTCAAGTTTACACCGTCTTTTAAATACGTATTGTAATGGCTACGATATTTACATAAATTCAAGGTATATTAGTTCAGTTTAATAATATAATAACCGTTGTAATTAGTACACAATTAAAACAACTACCTTATTACTGCACGTTTCACTCACATCCTTCGCGTAATCGACGTAAACTGTTGATTTAAATTCGTTACATTCATATCTTTAAATTTATAAGGAAATTGCCTTGACACAGATCTCCAGACACGATAAAGGTCGATATATTATTATGCTGCCCGCAGCGTCAATAATTCTTTTCCTCTTTGAAAGTTTTATAGATCCATATTTCAAAGATTTAACAGGAGTTTTTAACTAACATGTGGAATAGCTACGGTGACTCCCGTAGTTTTTTCTCCTGTCAAAGGAATGTCGCATGTTGGAGCAAAAAGTCAACAGTGGACGGTCTAACTGTGTTTTTTGCTGAGGTGACTTATGTTTAGTCTTGAGTTGAGATAATATAGCTTGGTAGCTATGAATGATAATGCTAAACATTTCATTAAATACTGTCTCCATAATATGATTCGAAAATAATATAGCCAGCTGCAGTTGACTATCTATATATTATATTATATTATTTCGCCGTCAGTATACGTATTACCTATTCATTGACAGTTTTACTGACTCCGTAAATCGAGACATCTATGAAGCCAACATTGTAACAGCATCTTGCAGTTGTCGTAGATCAGCCTGAGTTACGATGTTATATAATAACATAAGGCAGTAAAGCGAAAATAACAAAGCTACAATACGACATTGTTGCTGAGTAGACACACAAAGCTTTCCAGACCCTACTTTTATAGCCTCTTATCTCGAGATGAAGGCAGATATCGGTCTAGTAAGTAACTTGCTGTTTCAAACTTAGCTGCAGAACTGGGTTCCACTTACAGTCTGTATGACTATTTTATTTTGTGCTTGAATTTTTGCATGTAGGTATGTAGACAGGAAAATTCAGGCACGCGTATAACAATTAACCGAATTTAAGGAAAGCAAATAACATTTGTATTTGTTTCTCTATAAAGCTACGCTTATCAAATTAGTTTCTTAAGGTAGATTTAGTTAGACAAAGCGAGCGAATGCTCATTTTATACCCACTCAACGAAATTCGTTAGTTACACAAAACGTGATTCGTCGAAATTCGTTGATTTGAGCAATTGAGCATTCGCTCGCTTGGTCTAAATCCACTTTTACATCCCTGGTTAGTAGTATGTACCCTCTCAATGGCTATTTTGGACCAAATACAAAGATAATTTTGAAATTTTATGTAGGTGAACGACCATCTGTTTTTTGCAAGAATTTATCTCTCATAAAGCTCGCAATACATATAAGTAAATGAAACAAATATTGAATAAGGAGCTGGCTTCATGTCTGTATATAGCAGTGCTGATATGTCATCACTTTCTCGGGCTGACAGCTTAGTCCTGATAGCAGCACCGTTATTCTGCTCGGAGCACTCATTGTTCGAGGCATGCTTTACAATTACGTCTGTTATGTATATGGTGTTATTATATAGGTAGGTGCAAGATTAAAGATAAACGTGTCCATTTAAAGGCCAAGAAGAAAAGGTGTTCAGTAGGGTACGGACTAATGCCGACACTTGTATGTAGATAGATTCCTGTGTGTTTATGTGATTGGTAAATCACTAAATAGTAACCATCTATCTAAACGAATTAAACTGGCTAGCTAAAATACTACTCTATTTCTACATTAAAATCCACCACGTCACGGCATTGGAACTTTGAAAGAAACATATCTTGCATATTTGTCACAAACAATTCATGCTTACGTAAATTAGATAATGATTCGCACACAAACCAAATAGACACGCATGATATCAACGATTTCATTTTATATGCTTATGTGTTTCATAAATACAGTTATATTTAGCTATTTGTTTAGAATTTGCAGTTTTTATTTAACTAATACATGAATGACTACATAAGTCAACTGGGTAGTAATAGGTACTAATACCAACTGCATCATACTCGTACGTGTAATGAACTTTCCCAAAGTATATTTTACTTTAGCGTAATAGTATAATCATGGAAATTACACGGAATCGATGAATTTGCGGCCGGTTGACGTCAATACACAAGCAAAACCGCAGTGAGCAACAAAGTAATAAATTATAAGTTCAAGTAGGTACGTAAATTGCTTGACATACACAACATTAATATATTATCATGGTAAACATGAAGAAACTCGCAAACTTATTGAACGATAAATGAATAAGTTTGAACATTCAATTATAAGACTAACAGGAAACGAAGTTGAGGCAAAACAAGCTCTTCTATATTTGGTTGCGTGAGAAATAATATCTCGTCGACGATCAGATCGTTCGGAAGCCAATGTCCGAATCGATGATTAAAGCACGACAACGCTTTAATATGTACCTACTACAAATACACTCGCCTAACCGGTACTGCTTCTAACAGCTTTGAGTACCTAATCGTAATTTGGAACGAGTCGCCCACGGTTAAATCGCTGATACCGTTCGTTAGTAGATACACGGTATCTCGTTTATTTTCGTTCGAGCCATTAATGCTGTACTAATTCCAATAGCCTGTTTGTTGACTTTAGGCAAATTCTGGAAAATGTTCAACGAGTTCCTAGTTAACTATGTAGTCAGGTATGTAGGTACATCTGGGTTTTCCCTCGAGTGAAATAAAATAACAGCGGCGCCAACATCATTAATTTTATTCATTCAATGTTGTACCTGACATTAATAACATGTGGACGATTCACACAGCTCCCCAGGTTCCATTACAGAGAACAAAACGCTCGAATGTTTGAGTAGATGCTAATGAATCAAAAGCCAGAAGTCATTGCCTCGGTGTCTGTCTGTAGGCGTTCATAACTCATGTGTAATTTAAACGGCGAGTTTCTTGACTCGGCATAAGCTACATCCGATAGGCACGTACAACCGTACACCGCTCGTTATGTGCAGACTGTTGAATCGAGTACAAAACGCTATTTGTAATCGTATCGATGGTTTGCTTTGCCTTTGAATTCACGTCGACAAGCCCACGCCTGCAACACAAGCGGCTATTATACGTATACGTATTGTTGTTCGGCAACGTACCGGATCGTATCTCGGATCACCGAATGCACAGCCAGACGCGTCTAAAGGCCGTTGGCCGCTTCTCGAGCGTGGGTCGTCTATGCGCTTGCACATAACCTATACGGTTACGTATACATTTCCGACATTGTTTTGAGTGTATTAATTATCCAATTACGCAAGCGCTGCGTCACGTCATGAAAGCCATTTGTATCCGCCCGCTATCGCTCACTTGCCAAAAGCTATTAATTACGACCGGAGAATAGAATATCTCGCCGGCTAATCCCTCGGAGACGGTTACGGTTACCGACAACGTTGATTAACGTCGCCGGCATTCAATATACTCTTTCTTTGTATAACAGACACGAATACGTTTTTCGATTACGTAAACGAGCGTAACCTTCTTTCGTTTTCGGGTTAAAATAAATAAATATAGGATGTGACACGACACAGATGCGCTGTTGAGAACCTTGGATGTGGTGTCCGGTTGTTTTCGACGGTTGAGCAATAAAGGAAAGTGATGGTAGAGGATGTCAGTAACGATCGGCGCTGGTGACGCGCCAAATGTCATTGTTAACCGTTTGGATTTGACAAGTACGGCGTAAGTTACTTTAGAGGCGTTAATCTCATGGTAGAGCTACCGGTCCGTCGCGGGCTAAGAAGTCGCCAACAGGCAGACAATGGAACAGATGAATCGCCCGTGCGGCGCGGCGACAGTCGCCAAGAATGCCGATGGAAACAACTGTTGGTTTCCTCGAACCCGAAGCGTGACGAGAACCGGTTACACGACACCGAGCAGAAACAATGCATTTTGCCTTTCGTTAATTTTAAACGTATTTATGTTTATAAAACCTTGCAAGTCTAAGAACCGCGTCGGCATGCCGAACGAAGACAAACAAAGTCGATGTGTTTACACAAATGTTATTGAAGTACAATCCGGACTTCAATAACAGAAATAGGTACATTAATCTTACTGGTGCGCTCATGCGTGGCGTAACTCACACAGCTGAATCCTATCGATCGGGGGATTAAAAATAGTAGCATTATTTATATTATATTTTATTCCGGCTTCATAATTTTATGGTACTCCTTGTCAACTAAATGATCGTGACAATAAGCGGAGACCAAACCAAAACATAGTACTGTATTAAACCTGTTAAGCTTAGGCAAATAATTTTACCAAAACAAAGCTCCAAAGTAGACACTTTTCGTATCTTGACAATTTATCACATTTATGAGCAAATACAACAATAGACTTGTTATTTACAATACTAATTAATAATGTAGATAATTGTACGATGTTATTTACTTTAAACGTTAGCTGGAATAAATATAAAATTTCAAAAGGCGGCGACCTGAATAATACATGCGTCTTACATTACTGTTAACATACACGTTTTAAAAATACAACAAATACTTGCGAAACAAGCGTAAATTAACATTATATTAGTAATAAAACTTAGAGGACATTTGAAGGTGAACAAGCAAACAGGGAAAAGATTGGTGACGCATGGCACCTCAATATTTATAAATTCAAAATTGTATTATGTATCCAATCCTAACCGCATAGCAATAGTATATTTAATAGGGACAAACTAGGAAAAGGTGAATATTAAATTAACTGTTCTAAGTAGGTAGGTACACGACATGACATGAGTTACACGAGTGAGTAGACTCAAGTGTTAAGCAAGGCTACGTACAAGCCCATAAGCTGGAAACGATAACGACGGAAAAAAACAAAGCTATTTAAATATTTGCCAAGTAAATAATATGAAACGATCAAATTTTGTCGACGATGACGAACATGCGACACAGTGAGCGGGCAGACTTGAATGTTATGCAATAAATCGTTGTTTTAATTGCCGACAATTACCGGGTCGTATCAACAAGGTTAAATACTGACAATGCATTAATGTACATTACTCGCACAATGCTATGGCGATAAATGGCGATAAAAACTCAGTCTTGTTCGTAAATAGCGAGTGGGCCGCTGGCCTGCCTGTGCGCACCTTGAGAACTGGTTTGCTGTTTATTATTATCTATGCCCGTAAGGTAAAGTATGCCGGCCCTCGATTCGCTTGTTCGATAGTAGGTCGTTAAGACACATACGATCAGTATGCACATAATTTAATTAAACGTTCCTTTAACGGCCATATAAATTAAGTATGTTTGTTCTAAATCGGACTTGAATGTGGTTATGTACACTTACATCAGAATATTTGCCAATTTACAGTGATTCGATCATGTTTATAAATAGGAATGCAAATAACGCTTCTAAGAATTTTGAATGAAACACAATAAGCAAATTGGCAACATAAACAGATATATTTGCTAGCGGAAAAATATCTGAAGCGGAGGGGCGTTATAAATTAAAAGAACATAAAAGACGGATGGGCGAAAATAAAATGAGATGTCGTATAGTGAAAAGTTTACGAGGGCTCGCGAGCCGCTGTCTACGCACACAGTTGGCGTATGTTCAATTCCTGTTTGAAGTATTTTCGGAGCCACGCACGCTCCCGCTGCGCTGCCATGTTTACTAATACTAGCACTCGATTCAATTCCACATTTTATAAACACAGTGCCAAAAGAGATTGGCCCGCTGGTTCGTGTTGTGTCTTAGAACAGCAACATTTTTCCCCATCGTTGCTACCCGAATCCGCTCAATAAATTGATTTTGGTTCGGCTTACACAACTTGTTATTGAAATTGAGAAACTGTTTCCGTTTAGGTACTAAAGATATCATGTAGAAAAATTATATTATTGATCTTAAAACAACTGAATATATATGTAACTGGGCTGTGATAAATACATAAACAATGAATTTTCAATAAACCTCATCAGAATATGTGAATAATACATAGAGCAGTTTGATAAAATATTGTAATAGATTTTTTCTATATCCGAAGGTGAGTCTGGACACGGTCCAGCGCCTTGTTTAAAATTTAATTTGTGATGTAATGCCGCCTGGTTGGCAGTAAACGAGGATATGTTCAAAAAGTCAAGCTAGTATTATAAATAATTGATGAATCCGTGTGGCCGGATGATCGCCGCGGAAGAAGAAACCGACCGAGACGGGAGCTAACTGGTTTAGGTTCATCGCTTTACTTGTGGGACCGAGGACCAAATAAAACGTTCGCCCGCCGGATAACTGAGAGGCATTTACGTGGAATGAAGAAAGGAATAAATTATACAGTATCGAATGGGATGAAAGGGCAAAAAACATGATCTTCCGTCTACCTGCGCCGGGCCTTTGAGTCGGACGAGGCGCTCGTTCCGAGCAGGTTCTCGGAATGTTCTTCAGATTGTTAATGAAAATGCCTCGCGGAGGAATT
>JALPQI010027295.1:0-10533 GCA_025490895.1 Thaumatotibia leucotreta
GAGGGAAAACTAAGAAACGCTACTAAGCGCTAGCGATTGGCAACTTGGCTAAGCATTGCTGAACTGTGACATACCAGAACCAGTTTAATAGTAAATATGCCATCTACTGGATATATCGTGATCAAGAGCACCGATATAATTCCTCGCCTTTGTTTATTCTGATCTTGAAGGTCCTTGTTTTATATCCAATATATTGCTGAATGTCAAGGATATTATCGCAAATTGTTGTTTTTCTTCGATCATTGTAACCTTGTCACCTACACATAGGTAGAAACATGTTATACTTTATTTCAAAACATGGTGTTCGAGAAACAACCGTATACGATAAACAGTTTTATTTCTGTGACATTTTATTTTAGCTTCAGTAGATCCTTGGAATATAAATAAATTATGTAAACATGTAGGTAATTTAAGTTGGTACATACATGTAATGTATGTATGTAATTTAAACTGACATATTGGGACCTAATTACACAGTTGTCCCTAAGTTTTAATTCCCTCAATTACAATTTATATTTGGGCTACCGTCATCTAGTACAATATTTTTGGTCAGAAATACACTTACATCATCAGCCTACGATAGTTCACTGCTGGACGTAGGCCTCTCCTATTAACTATGCGTATAGACGCATTAGCAGGTAAATGCCCATAATCGCCACGCTGGGCAAGCGGATTGGCGATCGCAGTAATGTGTCCACTATGATGACGCTGCTGCCCATCATCAATATTTTGTCAAATAATGGTTAGTGACACTTCAATCCCTTAGTCGACTGTTACGACACCCGAAGGAGAAGTTGGGGTGGTGACAAATGTATTCTTACTGCCGTTATCACACGGCGGAAAGACGAAGAAATACACTTTGTCATAACATATTTCGCAGAAATATATACTCGTACTTTCAATCGAATTATCACTTTGCAAAAAAGGTCTATATAATACCCTACCTAAATAATAGAGGTATTTACGGCCCTTGACGGTTCTGTTGAGTGAATTTTGGAGCGAATGAATTAAATGAATGACTGAATGCGACCAGATCGGATCGACTGAATAATTTGCGGTTTTCTGTAACGGATTGTGATGATAACTGACAGTTGCATTAATCCACCTGATGACGACGTTTTAATTTAAAAATTTAGATACCATGTGGCATAAGCTCAATTATATTAGGCAATTGTATAATTTTGTAGGGAATTATGTGTATTTATAAATATTTGTTTCTTTGTGTATGTATTTAAGTATTTATGTATATATCTATCTTAATATCTAAATCACAAGCCTTAAGTTAGATAAGTCTCTGCGACAAATCTTTAACTTTGTAGTTTATTATGCATGAATGTGCTTATACATTATTTAATTCACTGCAGACACTCCTTAATATATTAGAACTGAGAAAGCACTCAAAGAAAATCCATTTAAATAGACCCGCTTCCTACTGCTCATTGCGAGAACTGTAGTTTCCACATCACTTTAGGTTTAACCTGTATTTACTATTTTCCGCGAAGTCTGAGTATTATTAAAGCGCTTTTACATACAGAGTGTAAAGTTAATACGGGCGAATCTCTTAACGAAGGTTGGCATAGGACACAAGAAATCCCATTGAGGGAGATGCCCAATTGCCCACCTCTTCGTGGTAGTGGGGCTTTGTTATCGTGGACTGGTGGCTTATTGGTTGGGCATTTATCGATTGTCGTGCGATTATGGGCATTTACCTTCTAATGCGACCATACGCATAGTGAATAGGAGAAGCCTACATCCAGAAGGATATAGGCTGTTGAGGTGATGTGATGTGAACCAAAATAAAACTTTTTAATGAATTAGGGTGAACTTTTTTCTGCCTATTATTGCCATGGTTATGGTCGCATGAGTCACTCTGGTTTTACGCAAAATTGTGATACTTAAACTATGCAAATATGCTTGTAGTCCATGTTTGTAGGTGGTCCATTAAGGAAAGAGCTTATTAACATTAGAAAAATGCATGTTTGCATAGTTTAAGCATAATTCTGCATAAAACGAGCGTGACTCAGGCGATCGTAACCATGGCAATAACAGACAGAAAAAGTTGATTCACCCTTTAGGTAACTATTATACTATGTATTTTGCATTTACTTCCTAATGCGACCATACGCATAGTTTACCTATACGAGAAGCCTACATCTAGCAGTGGACTGATAAAGGCTGTTGATGTGATGTCACGTGAACCTTAAAAATTCTTTTAATGAATGAATTAATCCTAACCGCCTAGTTTAGTTTATCAACCGTATTCGATTTACAGACTGTACACTTTGATTTTAACTATCTACAGGGATTTTCTCCCAGAACCAATGGGATTCTAGTTACCGATGCAATTACTATTTTCTAGAAAATGTAGTGTGTAATACTTTGACTTCGTAAGTTCAGGGACATATTATCCGAAATCATATTAATGTCACACAATCACCTTAAATATTCATTTCACTGAAGTTAACTGAGACAGAAAGCTTGGAAGTTTCCGTGAAAATACCAAGGAAAAAGATTGCGAGATATTAGTCTAGCTAGTCCCTGCGACTTCATTTGCACACGTACACCGTACAGTCGACGTCAAAGATATCATTACGATTTAGGTGCTAAAAATATATTTACACGACTTTATTGCCGCCTTGACATTAAGGTCGTGTAAATATATTTTTGCCACCTAAACCGTAACGATATCTTTGACTTCGACTGTACAAGCGATTTCAGCGATAAAAATTAGCCTATGTCTTTGTCGAGTGTTAAAGTATCACCATACCAAATTTCAACAAAATCGATCTGTACGCTTAGCACATGATTGGTATGTCAGTATGTCAGTATGTCGCCGCGAGATAGATTTTCCATCTATAACTATTACTAACTATATGAATAAAAGAGGGATGGATAGTCTATCACGCGGTGACATATTGTCGCACTAATCTTGTGCTAAGCCTGCTGGTTGTTTTATCGTAAAGAAGTAACAGACAGACCGACAGATGGAGTTACTTTCGCATTTACAATATAAATATATTAGTATGGATATCTGTAGCCGTACCATGAGCTGCAACAGCGGCTTTTTTAACGCGCGTTTATTACCTATCCGACTCGCTCGCACCAATACAGAAAGCTAAATAACCTATACCTACATCCCGTTCTCGCTATCAATAATAATCAGGGATCTAACAAATGTGCGTCATTGTTTGCAATAATATGGACATGACTCCAAAAATGATTAAATGAATAATCAAACGAATAATTTCTTGAAATTTGATTTCGAAGCTTTAAGGAGACTATTCAAAAAGGTTTTCATAGTTACCGGTGTCAAATATGTAATTTTCTGAAAATGATTAAATGATTAATTATTCAATCAACTTGGGAGTCATGTCCATATTATTGCGAACAATGACGCACATTTTTCCGATATCTGATAATAATGCACGCACCCGTAGGAAATGCGGAACTATACCTACAGGTAAAATATTTATTTTACCTCCTACTCATACGTAATATAAAAAAGTTGATGTATCAACGTATACGTGGGTGCTAGTATTATTTGCCATTTGATTAAATCTTATGAGATGTTATTATTTTATGACGTAAAATTGTACATTATGCTTCTATTATTTTAACTGTATCGCGTCTAGCAAAAACAATACGAAAACCTTTCAATAATAAAATTCTAAAAAATGCTTGTCGTCAATATTTCACTCTCGTCTTTCACGGATAACAAGTAGGTCTCAACAGGTGGTCTACAATGAATGCTCATAAGTCTTTTCAAAAGCCTAAACTGAATTTAAGTGATTGTGGGCGTACGAACTCGGAGGCTTCCTGAAGGATTAAATCAAAGGAAGTGTTCCTTAAAATCCATTAACTTCAAATGAATATCTCTCGGGAGTAGAACATAAATTCGAGCTATTTTTGTAAGGACAACGAAAAAGAAAATTTATTTTCCCGAGTGGAGCCCTGAATACTGTTAAAGAACTAGAGTTATCGTGAGATATGAATAAAATTACCTACTGCGTATTATTTTGTTTCAAATCTAGTTACCGACGCAATTACTTATTATTATTTTGTTTCAAATTATGTACATAAGGGCTTTAACACACTTGTGATTTGCAAGCGAGTTAAAGGCGAAGCGAGCGCGCAGCGAGTTCGTTGCGAGCCCGCCACCAATTCGCCGCGAGTGCGTCGCGATTTCGCTGCGTACTTGGTAGAAAATTGCTGAGAAATCTGCGTTTTGGACAGTCACTTACATAATGAATTCCGGCGAGGAAACACTTCTATTAGCGACGAAATCGCGACAGGAGCTACCTATATAACTGTTAATACGAGTCTATATTCGAATACGAGAAAATTACGTCGAAATTCCGAATTTCGTTGCCATTTACTCGTATGTTATACCTCCTTAATTACTTTAATTAATTGCAAATATTCCCTGAATTACTGAGTTAATTGATACTCCGATACTTAAAAATGTAATTCTGTTTACAATGTCGTTTAGTATAATAAAGTCGGGGCAGCATAAAAACAGTTAACACATGTTATATAATATTACCTCTGTGGACAAAATAAATATGAATGTAGTGATTTGATATCATTGATATTATCTAAAAAGTCTAAGCAGGCAGATAGGTAAATTAATTGTAAACAATAATTATCGCCACGGTATCGGTAGCACTTAAGTATACTCTGTTTGGTTTGGTTTTTAAAAAAAGGTAAACAATCTTGCTGTATCTTTTTATTTAACACCAAATCAAACAGAGTATAGTATACCATTCGTCAGTTGAATGTAAACAAACTTGCAAACTTGCATTATTTCATAATCACGCACTTCCAGAACACAATCTGGGTTTTATCACCAACTTAAGACCTTAAATCTGAAGTACACGTACATTTATTAGTATTAACGTAAAAATATATCTGCGAACATGTTTTACGATATGTGTCAAAGACGTTTAATGCTATGGAAAGTCAGCCATTTATTTGTTTTACCTTTTTTTACTTTCAACTGAAGAATGTTATAGGTAAATAGGTAGGTATCCATGTTTCAAAAAAAAAAACTTCTTGAAACTTCTATTAATGTCCTAGGGTATTTTGAGTCCCAAAACCCCGCGGCCGCGGGCAACGGAAATGCACTTATTTTTTTAACACCTTTTATATCGACCTTACTAAAGTAGTGAAGATTCAGTATAACATCACGACAGTTAACGTTTCAGCTCATAATAGGAAGAGAATAACTTATTTAATAGCAGACGAGAACTGTACATTATATCATTTTAATTGTCAAACTTGCGCCGCCAACGCAGAGCATGATAATTACCGAGTTTTTACGCCATCCAGTAGCCGTATCATGAGTTGACAAGTAAGATTTACGTAAGCCCTTTACTAAATAGGTAAAGCAGTGTATCACTCTCGCACTATTCAATGAGCCAGCCAACTTTTCTCGTGCAGTGCATAATTCATTATTAATTTATTATGCAATTTGTGACTTAAGCCGCGTTTATATTTGTCTGTTGTGTTGTGTTGTGACGCATCAGAACGGTATCGGTTTCAAGTATTTAATATCGTGGCATTCACATTTATCTGATGCACTGTGTTGTGACGGCGTGTGTTGTGTCGCGTCACGAGCGATCCCGGTCCGCGTCAGACCGGGTGAGGTACGGGGGGCGGGGAAGCGACACGGCACAGCAGTGTGAACGCGCCAGTGTCGTGTCGTGATGCTAATGCACAATTTTCTGAGGAAAATAATTCATATTTTTTTAAATAAAAACCTTGCCTTAAACATACATCAAGTCTTTCTTTTGTACCAATAGGCTTGCGAAATGTTGTCTGTATTTTTTTGATGTATTCTGCAATCAAACTATGAATTTTTTCAAACTGTGCCTTCGACGTTCTAAAATACCGACGAAATTTTTCAGGATCACTCTCAAGCTCCTTTACAAGATAATGAAACTCGCCTTTAGTTTCTCTCTTTCTATTTACTGGATGAATCCAGAACCTCCTTCTCTTTCTTTCTTTTGTAGGAAGCGTAGCCAGCGCCAATAAATGCAATTCATCAAATCAAACATTGCGCACGTGTGAGCTATCAGAGCGCTGAGAACGAACTGATATAAAATTGCGTCAGAATGCGTCATAGCACGTCATATAAATGTGAACGGTAGCCAACACGACAGAGAGCATCATAACACGACACGACAGACAAATGTGAACGTAGCTTTACATTAACTTATTTATGTGTGTTAATTGTATAATTTACGTGACCATGTAAACGAAGAAAATCATAAAACATGGAATTTTTTTGGCTATATTGCAATATATTACGGTAACGCAGCAGACAAATTTTACTTTTTTACAAATTTAGATATGTCTGCGGAGTTACCTTTAAAACAAATGAAATATATACTAAAATGAGATAAAATTCTCAGCTTACTCAATTACTTTTTAACTTGTCATGTTAATTAATTATTTTTCGTTATTATTGGGTTTTTCATGCAATTGCAATTTATTACAATGTACAAAAAAGTTTATTGGCCCGAATAGAGTTTTCTTAGTAATCTGCTGGGTTGGTAATGTTGATTGGCCTGCCAAGTTGGTGCAACCCGCCCAAAATAAGAAGCTTATGCATTAGGGTAGATGTCAAACTGGCACCGCTTGTGCATGCGACGGTGTATGACCAAGACAGTGCTATGCACGCCTAGTGCTGTCCCATTTGCACGTCATCACACGTCACGGTGGCATGTCTGCCGTACCTACTCTTTTAAACCAAGCTTTTGGGCCTACTACCGCGAACTTCGAAATTCATTAATTTTGAGGATTTGTCCCTTTCACTGCAACGAAGGCGCCATTAGACTGACAGAGACAGAGAAATTTCGAAAATCGCGGTAGGACAGCAGAGTGCTTACCATGATCTGCCGCCGCGTTAATAACGAGGACTTACTTTTTATCCGGCAGCACACTGATTATTAGGGTGAATCAACTTTTTTCTGTCTGTTATTGCCATGGTAGCGGTCGCCTGAGTCACGCTAGTTTTATGCAAAATTATGCTACTTAAACTATGCAATCATGCATTTTTCTGGTGTTAATAAGCCTTTTCCTTAATGGGCCACCTATAAACATGTACTACATGCATGTTTGCATAGTTTAACTAGCATAATTTTGCATAAAACCAGCGGGACTCAGGCGACCGTATCCATGGCAATAACAGGCAGAAAAAAGTTGATTCACGTATAATAGAACGATGGAATTGATGGAATCACATGTCGAGTAAATACTAACGTAAACGTTCCTTGCTAACTCATGGTACGGATACAGAACGCTGGAATCCGACCATTCCTATCCCTAACGAGGACGACCTCTTGACCCAAATGTCAGTTTATATCTCAATTTCTCGAGAATAGTTGAAATTTGCCCATTAATCTTCTTCACAACCTTTGGGCTTATAAATCTTTCTAGTACTTGGAAATCTTGGAATATATTTGCGGGTTTGAGGAACGCGTTTTGTAAAAAGAAAAGATAGTGTTTTAAGATTACTTAGGACGACGATTGATGGCTGGTACTCACAGAAAACATTTTGACTTCTACCCTTTGAAATAGCTCCATTATTGCTGCAAAACAAAACCCGTATTCTGACTGTACTCACATTGGCACCGAGGCTTTATTTTTTCATTACAATATACAAATGTGCATTTTCACTTTTAGAGACACACAATTTGCGTGACAATAAAAACCATACTTTTAGTCCTACAGATGGTGCCTTTTTTAGGCTCTAGTGTGAGAAGTGGGTTATTACGTCAGGTCCAAAAGTTCAGAGGGCCATATGTACTAAAAAAACGTCGTACGAGACACGTGCAAAAATTGTTCATGTTTTTCGCACTTGTGTCGTAACGTACTAGTTAAAGCTAAGTTCACATTTGTCTGTCGTATCGTGTTATGATGCTCTCTGTCGTGATGGCTACAGTTCACATTTATATGACGTGCTATGACGCATTCTGACGCAATTTTATATCAGTTCGTTCTCAGCACTCGTATAGCTCACACGTTTGCAATGTTCTTTCAAGAATCATCCGATTCAGATTCCGATTTTGAAGATAAATTGCATTTATTGGCACTGGCTACGCTTCTTATAAAAGAAAGAAAGAGAAGGAGGTACTGGATTCATCCAGTAAATAGAAAGAGAGAAACTAAAGGCGAGTTTCTTTGTCTCGTAAAGGAGCTTGAGAGTGATCCTGAAAAATCTCGTCAGTATTTTAGAACGTCGAAGGCACAGTTTGAAAAAAAAACATAGTTTGATTGCAGAAGACATCAAAAAAATTAAGACAAAATTTCGCAAGCCTATTGATACAAAAGAAAGACTTGGTGTATGTTTAAGGAAAGGTATGAATTATTTTCCTCAGAAAATTAGCATCATGACACGACACTGGCGCGTTCACACTGCTGTGCCGTGTCGCTCATTGGTACCCCCCGTACCTCATTGGTCTGACGCGGACCGGGATCGCTTGTGACGCGACACAACACACGCCGTCACAACACAGTGCATCAGATGGGTTCTAATACCGGCGAGGGCATTATTTGTGTATTTATGTTCCTTGGTCATGGCTGTCTATGTATTTAAGTACATAAACAAACTAACTCAGTACCTAACGATGTGACAGTAGGTATAAATCATTAGTTATATTTAATATTACAATGTCCTTTGACTTTGACTCCGAAACTTTTACACATAGGATCCAAGGATTTTAGAACCGCGATATGCTATGAAATGTCATAAGCCTAGACTGATAAGTAATAAATGTATAAGAATGAACGTACGAAAAGTCATGTGACCATTTCCATATACTCGTATTATTATGGTCACATGACTTATCGATTTTTGTATACGATTGGATAATGGCATCTTGGCTATGCTTACAGACCTGTTTCACACAAACGGGCCGTATGTTGATTCTTCAGTATTTACACCAAAATTTTCAAAAATGAAATAGCGCGTTCCATCTTGGGAACGTTTATAGCAAAAATGGCGGCGAACCGGAAATAGCGACGGTTAAGCGGGAGACATCCGGCGCGCGGTTCCGGAACACGTCGGCCGGTTCCTTTTCGCTAGGACGACGCCAATGTTGCTAGTGCGATATTATAATTTTTGAAACTGGTAAATTTTAAATTTGGCTGGAAAGCTGAAAGAGGGAAGACTCCGCTGGTATGGTCACGTAATGGGAAGAGAAGAGAGCTACTCTGTAACGACTGTGCTTAACATCAAAACACAGCCCAACGGAAGAGGCAGACCACCTGCCACGTGGTGGTCAACTGTTGAGAGGGACCTGAAGGCCCAAGACATTTCGCCAATGACAACCCGGGATAGAAGGTCCTGCGTCGCTGCACAAGGAGGCCTGACCCTAGATGAACTGGGATTAAGGGCAAGGACAAGAAGAAAATAAATGTTGGTCGAAGGGTAAAATGCACGGCTGGTACGCAGCGGTCGCGGGTTTAATCTTCGGGTCGTACCAATGAGTTTTCATAAAAAAATATGTACCAAATATCATTTGATATTCACAATTGGTTTATGGTGAAGGAAAATGTCGTAAGGGAACCAGCATACATCTGCGTAGAAAGAAGTCTGCGAAAAAGTCCTCATCACGTAAGCTAGCGATGGGACCACGCAAAATAAGCACGTTTGATGTCGAGTTACGGAAAATGGCCAGAATACAATACAATATATTAGAAACTGGTTTAAGTATTTTTTTATTTTATTTTTTATTGTGGAATAGGAGGCAAGCGAGCAGACGTATTGCCTGATGGTAAACGATAACCGTCGCTCATGGACACCCGTGGTATTTACAAGTAACTAAACTTCTATAGCTCATAGTCCTAATACCAGATTAATAATGTTAACATGCACTCTAACGCTTACACGATAAAGACGTGCTCACTAAGATATTGAAGTATGTACACAAAATGTAATGAAATATTCGAGATTTTTCACTGACTTAAGCCGCGTTTATATTTGTCTGTTGTGTTGTGTTGTGACGCATCAGAACGGTATCGGTTTCAACTATTTAATATCGTTGCATTCACATTTATCTGATCTCACAACCTACAGCTTTGTAGGCACGGTCACTACCAATTAGGCTACGGAGGCTGACAACCATACATACATACGAAAATACACAAGATTCAGTGGTAACCTAACAGTAGAAATAATTTATCACAATTGTAGGTAAACTAGCGACCCGCCCCGGCTTTGCACGGGTATTATACCTACATAAAAACCTTCGTCTTGAATTACGCTACCTATTAAAAAAAATCTCATCAAAATCCGTTACGGTTTTAAAGATTTAAGCGTACAAAGGGACATAGGGACAGGAAAAGTGACTTTATTTTATACTATGTAGTGATAGTGATATTCTTTCAGAGAATCGCGAGAACTCGCTATTAATTATTTTGTTTGTTCCAACAACATTGTTGAAAGCAAGCAGCCAAGAACAATAAAATATTTTAAAAATAAAAATAAAACCGCCTTCAAAAATTCGCCCGAACTAAAAAGTTAAAAAT
>JALPQI010027297.1:0-17507 GCA_025490895.1 Thaumatotibia leucotreta
GGTGTCGTAAGAGTCGACTAAGGGATTGAAGTGTCACTGACCATTTTACAAGATTGATGATGGGCAGCAGCGTCATCATAGTGGACACATTACTGCGATTGCCAATCCGCTTGCCCAGCGTGGCGATTATGGGCATTTACCTCCTAATGCGTCTATACGCATAGTTAATAGGAGAGGCCTACGTCCAGCAGTCGACTAACATAGGCTGATGATGATGATGATGATGATGTATATTGTACCTATCTATTATAGAAATATGTCGTCTATCCACACCACACACACACACAATATCGTCACGCATTCGCACAATCTAAGCCTTATTTATTACTTTGGGCCTATCGACTTGTAAAATATTGGTGTAAGTAAATAACATAATCCACATCTATGACAGCCGCAAACGAAATGCGTGTACCAAGTTCTGAGAGTCCCCTTGGTCTTCATCTTCAGTTTCTTCGATTTCTGACAGAAACGTTATTTAAATAAATACAAAATTCGCCATGGACAGGACATGCTTAAGAAACTTCAAAAGATCGCTTGATTTCTCCAAAATGCTAATTAGATCCTGACTTGATTGTTTAACCAATTAAAAAGTATTTTAAATAAAAAATATGTACATATATTCAGCACAGTTACTTCGCTATCGGAAAATTGGCTTTTATTGAATTTTCACCCCTTTGTTAATATACCTACAGCTATAGCTACTCTTGAACATTTCCCCCAGTTCTATAAATACATATAATAGTTACCATAACCACTACGTTTTTCAATTACATTTTCCTCTAGCCTGAAAGTGACTTGCCGCCAAAAGCTCGAATAATGAATAACGAATTAATAACTAATTTCCTAGTGGGAGAATCACTTTGACATCATACGTCATGACAAAACAGATTCTGGGTGAAGACACGACAAGACAATACGCCTCGGAGCTCTTCTAGGTGGACTTGACTTCCCTGCAAACACAACAGAAACGAATAGAAGATAAATAAAATTATTTATTTGTACCCGTACACAATATAGAGATCTCTTTTCTCTTACGATTTTCTAAGATAAAACTAAAAATATGCGCGAATCGACAATGGTTTCCCTTGTAATAAAATTAAATGTGAAACGATCGTTTATTTATCAATGGTAAAAGATAGCACTTGTATACTTTTGTTGTAGACATTAATTACATGACGGCTTCCATAATTTAGTCGATAATCAGTAGTCACCCTGCTTGCGAAGCGAGGTTCGAATCCCGGAGGGTGCATCTCTTCGCGTAAGTAGTATTTATAACAAAAATATTGGTTCCTCAGTCATGGTTCTTTTCTACGTATTTAAGTATCTAATACATATATACCAAATATACATATCCTCCTTTAATTAGTACACAAAACCCAAGCCTTAATGGAGCTTACCGTGAAACTCTGTAGATTTGTGTATGAATGCTTTATGACGTTCATTTATATTTTGACTATTTTACGCAGTAGGTATGAAAACTATTTTACACTATACTTCTTAGGTACTCACATTTACCTGTGGTTATACTTTCGTAAGATACCTTAACGAAATATTTAGATTAAAAAAGGCAAGTTGCCTTGATGCATATTTATAGAACACACAGATTGATGCATTATATAGTACATTTTTGTTTACATTACTTACGAGTACATACTATTTCATAGAATCTTATATTCAAAGCTAATCTAAGCACGGACACCGTTTACCAATTTTTCAATACCAAGGATGTATACCTACCACCTTTCCTGGAGGAGCTATTCTTCATCATAATTAAAGTTCTTGACGAAGTATTCCACTGTCCGTTTCATATCTATCTCATCTTGCCTTGAATGTAGTTCACCATTGTTGACTGATTAATTGCATTTGCTCTTCGATGTGCATGTAAAAAGTAAATAATATATTAGTAACTTAAGAATTTTAAGTGACTGGCCAGGTGGCCAGATATAGCACAGAACCGGGATGAATAGAAGAAGAGGGGGGAGGCCTTTGCCCAGCAATGGGACAGAATGGGCTTATAATAATAATAATAATCGGGGGCAGCTTGTGGCGAGCTGACGGTGAGTGGCGACACCGCGGACCCCTATTCCAGAGGGCCATTTTATATGGCCCTCGCCTCTGTGCTTGCCTTGACCGGCCGGCCAGAGTGGATTCGCAAGAGCGGGACCTATGCTCCAGGTTGGAAGTGTAAAATGTCATAACGCCGGCGGCCCTTGAACGGATTACCGGGATCTGGCTACCGCAGTCTCACCTCTCGACAACCTCAAAGCCGCTCTGAAATGTTGCGCTATTGTCGCACTGTGCGTGCGGCCGTTTGTAGGGCCCACTAAATGAGTTGGCGAGTCACCACCTGCCTTTTTACAATTTTGAGACTGATTGTCACGGCAGGTGTCCGCTAGTCTCCTCCCATAACCCAGTATCCAGTCCATCCATTATACCAACCATAGCCCAAGACCTTAGTTTCCATCGCAGTCACAGTGCTGCACTGCAATAGTCTTTGCACCTGGCGGGGATCATCTCCGGACGTATCATATTGTGCGCTCGGGGATGGTATCCGCCACGTGTATCCCTTGCTTTTAGATTATTTGTCTTAAAAGGCCTCTGCGCTGTTGGCTTCGGCCCCACGTATGCCTCCCAAAGGTCCGAGACCCCATGGTCCCGAGATAAGGTAAAGACGAACAATAATAATAATAATAACTTAAGACTAGGTTGATTTATACATATATACTAGACTATACTTGACTTGAGTAATATAAAATTATACAAATTGATCGCCATTTTAAATGGTAAATGCCCTTTACTATTGCAATAATTGAAACATAAATACATTGTCATTATGGTCATTGTAGAAGATGCGTGATAAGTAGTATAATAATCACAGCGACATTACTCAAATGACTCATCATAAAAACAATCAAAACCTAGTAACTTTGTTCAAGTAAGTAGGTACCTATGAATATATGTATAGGTTACCTGTAAATTCTTGTATTATTGGAAATGGGGAAGTTTATAAGAGATTTCAAAAGAATTAAGATACTTTCAAATAACGATATTTCGTTCACGAGTCCTTTAAAATTAATTAGAAACCGCTTCGGTATGGACAGACGGACGGACCAGCACATAGGTACTATAACATAATATATGCATAGATATGTATTTTTAGAACTAGGAAAAGGACGGATGTATGACATTGATGGCATAAAATCATACCTATCTAGTACCAAACACTGCTTAGCATATTAGGACTACTAAAATTACAGGTTTCGGGTTTACGGCAAATGCGCCTACAACGCTCAAGAAAATGATGATGCATTGACCGTAAATTGGTACTTCTACTTCGTTTTTGGTATAGTAACTTAAATTGAAAATTCATACTATATCATAAATTAAACGGTGTTAGATTTATGTGTAACAATATTCTACTCTGTAATACCTAGTAATATTGCCTGAGAAGCTGGAGGTTTATAGTGTTAAATCAAATAAAGTACCTATACACATACATTGGCCGTCTGGTTATGGCAGTAAGAATACATTTGTCACCACCTTAACTCCTCCTGTGTGTATCGTAAGAGTCGACTAAGGGATTGAAGTGTCACTGACCTTTATTTTATAAAAGATTGA
Source organism: Thaumatotibia leucotreta (assembly GCA_025490895.1). Taxonomy (NCBI): domain Eukaryota; kingdom Metazoa; phylum Arthropoda; class Insecta; order Lepidoptera; family Tortricidae; genus Thaumatotibia; species Thaumatotibia leucotreta. Next base: position 3,619 of record JALPQI010027297.1, read on the forward strand.
TGATGGGCAGCAGCGTCATCATAGTGGACACATTCCTGCGATCGCCAATCCGCTTGCCCAGCGTGGCAATTATGGGCATTTGTCTCCTAGTGCGTTTATACGCATAGTTAATAGGAGAGGCCTATGTCCAGCAGTGGACTATCATAAGCTGATGATGATGATGATGACACATACATACTTATACCTACACAGATACTTGCCATCTACAATAAACTCACTTGAAAAACATTAGACTTCAGTCATTCATAATCTAGTTTATGTTTTAGTAGGTATTAGTTTCGAGTACAAGAACATGGGGATGCATAATGAACCTGACATAAATAAGACATTATTCCGTTACGTTAAGTCGATTTGTGTAAGATGTCTCAACATATTTATTTATTTATTTTACACCTCGGCCTAGGTAGGTTACAAATCACTTATATATTATTGAGATAAGAAAACTTAATAAACTAGTCCTTTCAGAAGTATTTATGTACTAGTATCGAATCGAATTCGCTATGTGGTTGCGGTTGCCATATGATGACGGCAATAAGAATAAATTTGTCACCACCCCAACTCTTTCCGTGGGTGTCGTAAGAGCCGACTAAAGGATTGAAGTGTCACGGACCATTCATTGATAGAAGATTGATGATGGGCAGCAGCGTCATCATAGTGGACACATTAATGCGATCGCACATCCGCTTTCCCAGCGTAGCGATTATGGGTATTTACCTCCTAATGCGTCAATATGCTAATGTGATGTATTTGTGATAGCCTGACGATGATGATGAGAATCGAAGGAGACCACGTTGCCAATAAAACCTTAGAACCTATTCACTGGCATTGGACATTTGTACTTATTTATAAACTACTACTACTTATTTTAAGTATTTTAACAGGATGCGTTATTAGATACTTCTCACCATTGTGGAATGTGAAGTCTGAACTATCTTATGTAGCATAATAATAGCTCACAATCTTATTTCCTATAATTAATTAGATAATTCGATTGATAATTATTCGGGCATGGTGCGATAGAACAATCCTATTCATATAGAAAACCTAAGGCATTTATAAGCATGAACCTAAATAGCATACCATACATACACAGGTACTAAATGAGGGATCACATACCTTCCTTTTTTCTTAAGGCTATCAAAAAAATCTGATCAAAGCTTTTCATAGCTGGAAAGACAAACTGGCAGACAACATTAGGTCCTAAGTACAACTATGTGTATTATTTTACATATGAGGTTCTTTACTTTTTAAAAGACCTTCCTATCAATATGATAACAAAATTATAACACTAGTTTTGACTGCTTTTACCCCTTCCTTTACATTCTAATGAGTATTACTAAACTAAATAATATACAGAAACCACAGCCAAATTGAACTAGAGTAATTGTGTTGTCTAGTTGGTGATTCAAGCAGTCAGAACTCCATGATGAGGATGCACTGCGTCGGCGATGGAGGAATTGTCGTATCTTCTGTCCCATTTGTCGTCGTCGTCTACCTCTGGCTACAGCAGCTGCTTGCCATCAGAAGGCTTGTATGCTTTGCTTATTTGCCACCGTAATAATAAAAAAGTCAAAATGTAAGATGCCTAGGTCCTACCAACCAACTACATTTTCATCACCATCATATCAAAATCCTAGAATATGTAGCTACTTACTCTGATATCCATCCTATTTGATAGCATTAGTATGACTTACACTTATTTTACAATCATGTAAACGATTACTTAGTTATCTAGAATTACCCTATTGGCAGTGAGCACGACGCCCTAAAGTATTCCACGTGATATGTTTTAATCATATCGAGCAGTTATGTAGTACATCGTGCTCGTTATTTTGTTCTGCTGTATTATGACAGCATTTTGAATAACTAATATTACGTAAATAAATGGCTACACTGATATCTGTAAAAGTATTTTTATAATAAAATGCCCTAAGCGTGTGTGATGCCGCTGATGACAATAAGAATACTTTGTCACCACCCAACTCTTCCCGTGGGTGTCGTATGAGTCGGCTAAGGGATTGAAGTGTCACTGACCATTTATTTATCGAAGATTGATGACTCCCATCCGCTTGGCCAGCGTGGCGATTATAGGTATTTTCCTCCTAATGCGTTTATACGCATAATTTCAGCAGTGGACTATCATAGGCTGATGATGATGATGATGATGGGCAGCACCATCATCATAGTGGACACACTACTGCGATCGTCAACCCACTTGCCCCGCGTGGCGATTATGGGCATTTACTAGTAATAGGAGAGGCAGGTGACAATTAATATTATACCGATTCATTTATACTAAATATACTGAGATATGTATAAATGTACTCACCGTAAGGATGTAAATCATGTCATTAAATATTATAAAAATATTGTCATGTGTATAATCTTGTCGTTCAGATACATTATTAATTATCTAATGATGATCGTCAATATAATTTATAATTTTTATAATTTATATGTAGTTTTGTTTAACAATATAATAATTGATTCACGTCATCTGTCATTATGTCAAGTTTGCTTTTTTTATTTAAAAAAAGGCTTTTGTCATGTTGTTTCATCGGCTTGTCATATTTCTCCATGTCATTTCTTCAATTGCTATTTTTGGCAGCACAATCTATCGATGAGTAGCGGAACCAAAACTTCGTGAAAACAATAATAAACTTATAACACTTTTTTTTTAAATAACATGAACCCTGCATGCCATTGGGTGTTGGTGCCATACAATGAAATAATGTCCTAATTAAGAGCTTTAAAACGAGGTATATCTCAACCGTTGGTATACATTCATGGGACACGGTCCATACAATAATGCCTATTCTTCTTTCTCGGGTATTTGCAATCTGTTTCTGTGTGCGTCCGGCGTTGGAAAATTTCATTATTTTTTCTTTGGTATATGACATCTAATATTTAAAATATACTGGGATTTTCCCAAAAATAATAATTTCATAGTAAACAGTATACTTTTTGTTTTTCTCAAAATAATATAATATTAAATTATATTACTGATTTTAACGAAGTGCGTTTAAAACTTACACATTTGAGACCTTAAAAATACATTATTTTCATTTTAACATTAATCAATTCTTAAAATAAACGCATTTTAGCAGTCGAACGAGACTCTTCATTATTTTGTTACAAGTCACAAGCGACAAGTGTATAATACAACCTTCGAAAAACAAAATGACTGTTCAATGCCTACTAGTACATGACGTTTAGTTGTATTTTTCAATTATGACACTTGTAAAATCTCTAGTATCCCCACTCTTGTAATAATTTATATAGATGCGTCAAACGAGAACTTGTGAAAAATATTGATTTAACAGCGTTGCCATGGATACACACTTGTAATACAAGGCTTGTAATGTACGAGAAATAGGCCCCAGTAATATAGTAATTGGAGTTCGAGGCCAACGAAACTGCGACAGATGCGTTATTGTCAAATCCGTCAAAGTCTCTTATGCCATTGTCAAATAAAGTTTTCAGGTTTCCACAACCTTTTTGCTATTTAATTTATTTATTTAAAATAACCCTAATAAAAACATTATATACCTGTGTAATGTTTGTACGTTAAAATTATGGGAAAGAAATTTGGAAATGTAAAATGAAAGCATTTTTTGTATTTTATTTTTTAATTGTCTTCTTGATCACTTATCCTCCTGAGTCCTGGGTAAAAATCGAGTACACTCCCATAAAAGCCGAGAGGTCTTTATGACGCCCAAATAATTTGTAAAAGAAATGCTTAGTGCTCGGCTTTTATGGGAGCGTACTCGATTTTTACCCAGGACTCAGGAGGATAAGTGATGAAGAAGACAAATAAAAAATAAAATACAAAAAATGCTTTCATTTTACATTTCCAAGTTTCTTTCCCATAATTTTAACCCGTAATAAGGCACCCCTGCCTTATTACGGGTTAAATCTGCTTAGTAATAGTATAGTACTTATATACTGCTTAGTAATTTAACCATACCTACCTTTTAATTTATGTGTAGTTAAATTGCTATACCAAATGTTATTAACACCTGAGGTGATACCAGCGCAATACCAACTTTGTTACTAATAATTGCGGGTAATTAAGTTTTTATTAAAATATCTTATATTTACGTGAAAATAAGTAAATAATATTGTTTCTATAAATTAAAGAATTAAAATTACCAATACAACATATCTCAACGTCTGTTTTTAGAAAATAAGGATTTACTATTGCAAAAACATTTCATTGTTGTGGCAATATTTTCGTAGATTCTTTGGCCTCGAACTCCAGTTACTAGATTAGTACAGTATCGTAAAACATAAAAAAAAAATTTCGCGCCTAACTTTTTTTTTAATCTGTTTGAGGTATTCTTTTACCTGGTGGTATAAACATCAGTTCTAAGGTTATTTTTTTTTCTGTGGCTGAATGTTAAGACCTAGTGTCACAATTTGACATTTCAAAACAAAATACAGTCTGTTTGCAGTCCTAGGTGTGAAATAAATACATGAAATCTCTGTATATCATCGTAGCACATGACACCGGATACGTAGTATTTCCGGGGTTCATTTAAAGTAAGTAACATGAACATTCCGTAGCAAGTTTGAGAAAATAAGTATGATGTGTTACCTAGGCCGGCGACCATGGACTTGGCGCGTGCGCGGCCCACGCTCAACGTCGTGCGCGGGTCCCGCCGCGGCGGCGCCGGCGCCGGGCTGCGCCCTGCAACACACACACTGGATAGAAGAAACAAGTTCATTCATTTGTATGGCGGCCGAGTGTGTCTGATTTTGTACTGAAGTTGTTACTTCATCATCATCATCATCATCAGCCTATAATAGTCCACTGCTGGACGTAGGCCTCTCCTATTAACTAAGCGTTTAGACGCATTAGGAGGTAAATGCCCATAATCGCCACGCTGGGCAAGCGGATTAGCGATCGCAGTAATGCGTCCACTATGATAACGCTGCTGCCCATCATCAATCTTTTATCAAATAATGGTCAGTGACACTTCAATCCCTTAGTCGACTTTTACGACACCCGCAGGAGGAGTTGGGATGGTGACAAATGTATTCTAATTGTTACTTGCCGATTTTAAATATGTCTCAGGCCCTTGAGTATTCATATTTTTTTGTGTTGTTGCAATTAATATTACTTAAGGAGGCATTATTAATGTTTTTGTACACTTCAAGTTACAAAATTTGACGCCCGAAAATTGCAAGCTGCGATTAAAGACGGCCAACTCAGTGGATTTCACTGAGTTCATTCGACACGCTAAGTAGATACGTTTGCTTGATCTATGGTATATATGACATCTGTGACACACACACTACGTATCATATGTGCAACTAACTACATAATTTGACAAAAGTACACTATGTTTAATGCCTGAGAGCCTAGCCAAGATGCCATTCTGCAATCGTATACGATAAACGATATGTAATAAATGTTTGAGAATGAGTTTCGTACGAAAAGTCACGTGACCATTTCCATACATTATTGTAGTCACGAATCGCTTAGCGCACGCGATTGCAGAATGGTGTCTTAAGTTAGGTCTGCTGACATTCATAATTTGACAAAAGAACGCTAAGTATAAGGGTGCGGCTCCACTGAGGCAGAGGAGCGGAGATGTGCAAAATTGGCCAATGAGACCGCATGACAGCGTTTCGAATTTTGAATTTGAAATTTGAAGAATGTAATTGGTCAATTTTGCACATCTCCGCTCCTCTCCGCCTCAGTGGAGCCGCACCCTAAGGTCTAAAGTAGACCTTCCCCTGAACACTCGACACGCCGCTACCCGCCCCGCTAGACTAACCGCTTGACGCTCGCCACTCGAGCCTTACACTAAGGTCGACTGAGTAAATGCAACTATGAAATAAATGTAACTAAATATAAATTTCTCTTAGGGCCTGTTTCGTGAGCTGCCCTTTTCTTTTACATGCCTAGAGGAAAGGGTAGTGATAATTTTATCTGACGTGCTTATTTTAGTTTGGTAAATGTTTCCGAATAACGCTTAATCCACTTACTATTAATGTAATTAACTACTTAGCTGTTCTTGCCAGCATTCATCATCATCATCAGCCTATGATAGTCCACTGCTGGACGTAGGCCTCTCCTATTAACTATGCGTATAGATCAGACTATGATAGTCCACTGCTGGACGTAGGCCTCTCCTATTAACTATAATACGAGGTAAATGCCTATAATCGCCACGCGGGGCAAGCGGATTGACGATCGCAGTAATGTGTCCACTATGATGACACTGCTGCCCATCATCAATCTTTTATGAAATAACTAATGGTAAGTGACACTTCAATCCCTTAGTCGACTCTTACGACACCCGCAGGAGGAGTTGGGGTGGTGACAAATGTATTCTTACTGCCGTCACCACACGGCTAAGCCAGCCAGCATTACAAACTATGAATTGATTTTTCAGTTCCTAAAATTACAATTAATACAACGGACAACAACGAGTTATGTATCTACCCACGTTACACTTTTATAAAGGACGTCTTGTCTCACTGTCTGTAGCATGGTTTCCACAAAATTTTGTGGTAAACTGAAATATGTCAAAATACTTGATAATAAAGTTCAAAAAAATATTTGTTTGAGACGTGCTCACTAACTCTTACAATTAGCATGGAATACCTTTAACTTACGGAGTGTGAGTTAAATTACTTCATTACTTCCTATTTAAGTCCGACTTTTCGACAAGTTCGTTTCTAAATGGGAATCGTAAACCGAAACTATACTATGCTACTACTCAAAGCCACGAAGTTTTTTGGATTTCCACTTGTTATGGTAATTTAATTAGCTGTTCTTGATGTAATATACTTTAAACAATAGAAAGAAACGTCGTTTATCTAATTATTATCTCATTATTGTTGTCATATGAGCTAGCTGCACAATAGCTGTTTACTATACGGTTGTCTAATTGTGGTTTATGTTTTTAAACTGAACGTTGTTTATAAGTTATAACTGACGTAAGTTACGTATGTTGTAGCTTAGTTCTCGGCTCCTTACGTTGTTAAAGTAAACTGTACTCGCATACCTAACTGTTTTTGATCTGCAGATCGCTTTTTAAAAATCTCCTTTAGCTGTCGAGTCACATCAACGTGTTTGAAGCAGATCGGAGGCAAATTGTGCAACTCCTTTGCGACGAAAACAGGAATCTCTTCTTTGCGGCACTCTTTCATGACTTTCACCACATCGTGTAGATCTCGTAGACATTTCCCAGGCCTTTTCCTTAATATTTTCTTTCTTTCTAACGATATAGTTTCGAAAAGCAGCGTGGCCTTGTGGATTTCTTCCGCCGAATAAGAAGAAGTGCAGATACGCACTAAGCTGTCTTCTGCCATAACATGCAGTTTATTTTGTATGAACGCAAGCACCTCACACACCACTAAGTTACAATGGTTGCACTTGAAATTCGAAGACATTGTCAATAGATGGAGCTCCGCGTCCGTTCAGTTGCGCGTACGCATTACAACTGTCCAAAAAACATACTTGCGCACTTGTAAACGGTTGCTGTATAGGTGTTTACAACTTCGGGGGTGTCATTCAGGCCTCTTTTCGTAGATAATGATGTCACTCAGGTTGCATTGTAATCTACGAACAAATAAAACATGGAAGCCGCACGCCATACTAAATTGCGTTTCTAAAGCGGTCTTGAATTTTAGTTGACAAGTGTCACCCTCCTCTTCAATGCATCACGATAATAAATTTCAATATCAACCTATAAAAACATGAACCGCCATTTATAAATAGTTGCGATTGGTCCGTCAAAGTTTTGATCGGCGATATTCAATAAACATTTGTCAAAGATTTTGCGCCGAAATATGCGCGATGTTAAGAAAAGCGTTATGTCCTGCCCATTTTGGCCCAATTGAACCATTGTGTTTGGAGGCATGAGCTGGCGTTAGACATCCATGTTATATATGGTCGCAGATTTTAATATTTGGCATCTTTAGTGGCTTAGTGTAAGGCCTGAGTGGCGAGCGTCGAGCGGCGCGACAAGCGGGCGTGCAGCGGAGCGTCGAGCGTGCACGGGATTTGAACGGCGTGCACTCAGGTCACGCTAATACGTTTGCATTTGTTTAGAACGCCCCTCGCCCCGCCGAGTCTAACAAACAGCTCAAATTTAATAGGCTTACATCGCTTCATTCCCAAGTTCCTATAGCCACCGTGCAACTCCATCATAACTAGCAGGCCTAGCCAGTGTTATTCTGCGATCGTATACGATAAGCGATAATTCACGTGACCATAATAATGGATGGAAAAGTTCACTTGACTTTTCGATCTGATCGAATCCGTCATTCTCATACATTTATTACTGCAAAATGGCATCCTGGCTAGGCAAGCAGGTTCATGATATCATTAAGTATATTGCGTTATCATCTGACTTACAAATGTATACAATATTTTAGCCCAGTCGCTAACCGAGAAGTGGGTGGAATTCAACTCTGAAGATGTTGTTAACAACAGCGGACTTCACCAGGGGCCCAAGCCAAGATACCATTAGGCAAGCGCAAATGAACAATCACGTGACCCCAATCTATGGTTATCGTCACTTCCGTTCGGATCTGTCATTCTATTACATTTATTACTTTTCGCTTATCGCATCCATTTCCCAAATGGTATCTTGGCTAGGCCAGTCCACTTACCCATGCTGTCTTCCATTAGGCTGCGGCTCCATTGAGGCGGAGAGGAGCGGAGATGTGTATAATTGGCCAATGAGACCGCACCACAGTGTTTCAAATTTAGAATTTGAAGAATGTAATTAGTCAATTTTGCACATCTCCGCTCCTCTCCGCCTCAATGGAGCCGCAGCCTTACGCGGTCGCTACTAGGGTAACTGTACAGTCACCGGAGCACTTTCGGTGGGAGGCAGTCACCCTGCTCCATATGTACGTTATTTATTATACTGTGAAATGGTAAATTACCTCCAGCCGCCTTTCTGGGCAGCGTGGCGGCGTAGGGCCGGCCCGTGCTCGACAGCTGGTTCTGTGACTTGCTGGTCGGCACCGTGCACGCGCTGGGTTCGTTGCCTGCAACATACACATCACATCATACATCATCAGCAGGGCCCGTAATTTTCATGCCGATGACATCAATTTGACGTCACGCTCCATTTAGGATGATCCAAAATGGTTTTATTAATAATTATTAATCATTAGTCGTCAATCATTTAAATCATGTACGAATAACTTCTAAAGTAGTATATTTACTCGTGAAATAAGACCGTGTCGGTCGCATCTTTTAAAAGTAAGTTTAAGGTATTTTTATTAAATAAACAAAAGTGCACCTAAACAGCCGTGCGAATCCGTACCCTCAAACGCATACACACACACACTCACACACCCAACCACACACACACACACAAACACACACCCGCATGCACGAACATCAACACGCTTACGAACGACAGCGCACACTAAAAGTACCATGTACATACATACCTGCCTTCATATGGGTTTAAATATCTACATAGTTTTATTTTATCAAAATATAATGTTGTGTCCTTTATTATGTAAGTAATATTTATGATTGTAGAAATACTGTATCGACTTGTTTTGACGATGTTATATTAGATGATAGTGTCTTTAGTCCATATGGGCTTCACTGAAAATCAGCGTCACGTAGTGAATTTCACTGCGGGGCATCATGCTGAGTGAAGACCTTTTAGCGCAATTCACTGTACACATGTAAATTGTTAATTTAACCGAGCAAATATTGTTTTGTGCTAATAAACATCTCTTATTCTTATTCTTATTCTTATAAATAATATCTACTTAATACGTGAAATATAAATAAAACTATATAAAAAATATTAAATAATAAAAATATTAAATAATATTGTTACCACGTTTCAATAATTACATAGAAAACAGAATTCCTCTTTAACGTTAAAGCGCGTATCAAGTAGGTATTATTTATTTCACGAGTAAATTTACTACTTTTGAAGTCATTTGTAAATGATTAAAATGATTGACGACTAATGATTAATATTTAACAATAAAACTATTTGGGATCACCCTAAATGGAGCGTGACGTCAAATTGGTGTCATCGACATGAAAATTACGGGCCCTGATCATCAGCCTATCTTATTTCAATGCTGAACATAGGCCTCTCCTTTATCTACGTGGGCAGGTTAGGAGGTAACCAATAAACGCTACGCTGAGCAAACGGATTGGGGATCGTAGTCGTCCACTATGATGATGCTGGTGTACATTGTCAATCTTCAATAAATGAATGGTCAATGATCCATAGAAAGAGATGGGGTGGTGACAAATGTATTTTTAGTATTTTTACTGACGTCACTACGCAGCTAAATAACACATCTCATAATGAACTTATTGTGAAAACGCAAATCTATTGACTAAGCAAATATTTTGATTTGTGTTTTTTCCTCAATAGTCACATTACTTAATAATACTATATAAACTATAAATATTGGATGTCATCAAATATCAGATTGTGGTAGGCACACGTACCTATTTGAGTGGCTTAAGTTTGTAGCAACTTCGAAACATTAAGTACAGACGTCGCTAGTGATTAGTTTCACAATACCATTGACTAAATTCGCTGTGATTCACGGAAGATCTGGTGTAATTGGAAGTACATTAATTGGACCGGCAATCCAGAGGAAGCGTGTTCGAATCCCGTGGCAACCAGTCTTTCGCAGTGGATTTTTTCTATGGTAAGCAGATCTGTTACAATATTGTGAGGTTAAAAGATAACTAACCATTAGTGGAATGCAACGAGGCGACAGTCATGGAGACGAGGGCGCCCGAGCCTCGTATCAGCTCCACCACGTGCTCGTGCGACGCCGCCGACACGTCTTCACCATTTATCTGGAACCGGGACATGTAAATACGTATAAAATAGGGTTACAATTACTACTACCGTCGAGTCTCGTGTCTTCGCCTAGGAACCTATCTTCGCCTAGTGTGAAAATATGAAATTCCCGGATTATTTTTAGAGCAGACTGTCACGTAGCAAAGACATGTTTTTCAAAATTGCTATTTAGTAATTTTCTGTCCACTCTAAAATTAATGCGGAATCTTCAACTTTTTACATTACGCGAAGATAGGTATCTTAGGTGAAGACACGAGACTCGACGGTACCTTTATAGGTACCTAATTACAAAACCAAGTCAGCCAATATCACAGATAAATAGAACGACCAGTGGCCTATTTCTCGAAAGCTTGTAACTTGTAATACAAGCGGAAGTCCTTATCTAATTAATAGTGTTTAAAGCAGGGATCGGAACCGGTTTTTTAGAAAAACCTCGATATAGCTAAATATTTTAAAATGTTTTACGCTCTTTATGTAGTTTTCAACATTTTATGTAATTATTAACATCATATTTTTCAATTACTCCAGTAACAAAAAAATTACAAACCGAAGAACGAAAAAGAACGGAATTCGAACCGTTCTTTTGTATGGAGAAAAAACCGTTATCCGATCCCTGGTTTAAAGAGACCTCCACTTGTATTACAAGTTACAAGCGTTCGAGAAACGGGCCCCTGGGGCCTATCTATTAATGCGATTCATCGTAGTACCTAATCTGAATCGTAATGTGTCAGTTCCATAGAATAACTGTCAAAAACTGACAGGCCGAACCTGAACTGAATCGTATATAAGAGATCATGGTAGCCCCCCTGGACATGTTCAGACAAACCAAAGAAGTCCAGCCAGAATTAAACTGCTAGCTAATTTAGAGCAATTTATAGGGATTTTATTTAGGTCAGGGTTGGTAATATTTTGTTGCTTTTTATTTTATATTGTTTCACACTTTGTAATTTTATATTTACCTACTTATTTGATTTGAGCGATAATTCAAATTGGGTCTTGGCCAACACAAGAGCACACCACTTTAGCAACGCGCCAGCTTTTGCCAATATAGAGTTCATGGAGATCCGTCTCCACTCTATCAGCCCAATGGTATTTAGGACGAGTCACAGGATGTCGTCCAGCTGGTCGTCCGAAATAAGCTCTTTTAACTGTTCGATCCTCATCCTCACACATCCTTTCGAGGTGGCCAAGCCAGCGGAGACGATGGCCTTGATCTCCCCTATTATATTCGCCTTAGCTTTAAGATGTTCGATTTCAGCTGTCTGATCCTTCAACTGGCTCAGGCCCTTTTGACTGTTTCCAGGCTCCAATTTCACCACATTGACAAGTGCTACAATTGTAAATTTACTGTTTCTCCAATCGGGGGCGTCTATAGGCTACAGTTACCGCTTAGCAAACGGAAGGGCGGTGCGTTTGTTTGCCACCAACATAAAATGTAGTGCAGGAACATTAATAAATCAGCAGTAAATAACTACTTATACACGACAATTGTAGCGAAATTCCGGCATATGCCAAATCACATGTCAAGGTTTAATGAAAATTGTACTAAGCCTCGCGACAATTGTCACGGGTTTCGGAAAATAAAAAGTAGTTTATTAACGACATAATAACGTTATTCGTAATAATTTTATGTTGGTGGCAAACAAGCACATGGACCGTCCGATAGTAAGCGGTAGCCGTAGCCTACGGAGGCCTGTGACGTCAGTAACAGTGATATTTTACAATTGTCACACTTGTAATTATGGTGAAATAGGCCACAGAGCATTTCTAAACACTTTACATTCCTAATTTTACATTTAACAAAGAACCTAGTAAACACTGTAGATATTTCAAAGTTGGCACTAACTTACCGCGACAAGGAAGTCCCCCTTCTTCAGCCCCGCGCGGTCAGCCACGCCACCGGCGTCCACGTCGTCGAGGTACTGCAGTCCGGGGCAGCGCTCCGAGGGCCGCAGCTCCATCAGCGGCGAGGACGCCTTGGCCCCGCGCAGGACGAAGCCGAAGCCCCGTCGCGCGCGGTGCAGCACCACCGTTCGGGTCTCCACGTTGCCGTAGCTGGAATTTGAAGTTTGATTTCCTATAGTTGATAGGCGGGGAAAACGGATTGGCGATCGCAGTAGCGTGTAGCTGATGCTGCTACTCATCATCAATGTTCAATAAATTATTCAACTCTTTAGTTTGTTACGTAATTTGTTTCTGTCTTAATGTAATGTTGAGTGTAAAAACTTGAAAACTACTTTAGTAAAAATTTTAAAACTACTTTTAAAATTTTTACTAAATTACATTGAGAAATAATCAATATTTGATACGATACTTTAGACTAAACATTGAATTAGTAATAATACTAGCTTAGATTAAGTAACCTGCTGCGTAGGGTAAGATTTAAATTTGTAACATATTTTGTTATTCAATTGTATATGGTTCCCCGCGATACAGGCGTAGCCTAGTGCGGAGACCCTGATATATCTGTACGCTGTATTTCAGAAATAAATATTTATTTATTCTAAATTTTATTACATATACTAGTCGGATCCACAAGACGTGTAACGTTACTGGAATTATCCAGTTATGTAAGTCGCTTATGACCAGCAATATTCGTACTGAAATTACGTGAGAAACTTACGATTTAAACTCTGGCTTAAATTTGAGTATTTTGGATATAAATACTCCGAATCGGCGCTTAAGCATGCTCGTCTTCTGTAAGTATATCTATCTTTTTTTCTTTTGTATATTCTTCTGTTACCTTTAGATTATAAGGTCAAAGTTCTGCTAGCACTTGTGACTCTTTGAACTACCTATTTCTACGGCGGTTAGCTAGTCTTTTGATAGAACCTAGTCATACACAATAGGTACCCTTTTGCAGGACCTTATCGAACTGGGAATAATAATTATATTTCTGAGAATAATCATCATCATCATCATCATTTCAGCCAAAAGACGTCCACTGCTGGACATAGGCCTCCCCCAATGATCGCCAATATGACCGGTTCTGCGCTGCTTGCCTCCAGCGGGTTCCCGCGACCTTGACCAGGTCGTCGGACCATCTTGTGGGAGGTCTGCCCA
>JALPQI010027299.1:0-12952 GCA_025490895.1 Thaumatotibia leucotreta
CATCTTAATAAATATATCATCGCGAAAAATTATTATCTTCATTCTTATTCAGTATTTACGTACCTATGTCTATTAAGGTCTGCTATCTAGGCAATGCGAAAATCGGAACCCTAAAAAGGTAGGATATTAAATTTCGTAAATAAATACCGACATTATTATTTTCAAGTCTGTTCTTTACGTAATCGGACGTTCCATTTACTGGCTCTAAAAGTTCTTTCGTAACTTTCATCCCGTTCTGACACATTTCAAATTCCATTCTTCCTGATTTTTTGCAAATTGAATGTCTATATCGACATAGTTCCAGGTTTACTCCTACAAAGCTATTTGCTTGCTAGTAGGTACACTTTTTTGTATACATCTACAGTGTGCTTGCCATGAGTTGCCGCTGCGTGATTAACGTTGGATTACTTTCTGTCCATCTCGCTCGAACTCGCTTATTGGTGCGAGCGAGCCGTACAGTAAGTCTGCGTTAATAACGTGGCGCAGCTCATGGTATTGCTACTGCTCTATTTGCATCGTGATTGCACCGAAAGCTGGAAAATGCACATAGTCGAGAATTCAAACGATTCTAGATAACTTTTGCAATATAATACAACTTACAAAAACATTTAACTTACAAAAGAAGTAGTACTATATAACGTTATCGATACTTACCTAACTTTATCCGGAAACCATATAAAAAGTACTTAGGAATAAAATAATTTTACTTCTACTTTTAATGCAAAAGTTTATATTATGAGCATCTTTCGGAAAACCGTAAACCCTCACCTTGAAGAGACTTCCAGATATTTTTTATGATATGACTCGAATCATCTGTCACAAAGATGTTACAAAATATTCGTCTTCTTGTGTCTTTCGACCACTTACGAAGTATTTATGTTTGAGTCTCACGTTAGTTATAAATAAGTCCCTCACGAAGTATGTTTAGTCAAGGGTTAAACTGATGATTTAACTAATGGATAAGCGCTTTTTATTTACTTATATATATATAGGTAGCTAACTATTTACAGAAAAACGATCACATTAGATATAACTAACTTACAAAATAACTACATACGACACAATAAAAAAAATTACAAAACCTACGATAAACACTAATCGAACATCCCGCCCCGAGTCATTCCCGGTGCAAAAGTGATGGATTAGAATAGAATAGGATATATTTATTGCATAAACACTACAAACAACACATTAATTAAAAATACATCTTACGAGCTAACAATTACATGATAATACAACAAAGAATACAATAACACAGAGACATATAGGTATCGGACACCACTCAGCATAATACTATAACAGATTAAACTGTTTATTCCTTGGGTGCTTAGCCAAGTTGCCAATAGCTAACGCTTAATCGTCAATCGTAAACAAAAGGCAGCTGACTGTCTTTGTCGCGCTAATATGAAAGAGTGACAGAGAGGGAAAACTACGATACTCTACCAAGCGTTAGCGATTGGCAACTTGGCTAAGCATTCTGATGATGGAAGCGCTGTAAATTGTTGAGCGTATGGAAATGTTTATAAAAACCGGTTAGTACCTGAAATCTCGAATATAAACCGGTATGCATTCCCTACACCTAGCCTAGGACATTAACACTTACTCTATAGTTTACACAACGGCGGATCCGTCTATGGCCGGTTATTGCCTCAGTGTTAACTCTCAATTAGCCCTGTTTCTCTTATATAACCATCTTAACAGTTAGAAACGAGGGTATCGAATAGTTTACGTAGCATTTAATCATTATTAAGGCCGGGAGTACACCTGTGAGTTCTTACTTAAGTTATAGGGACGGAGCTATACTAAGGAATAAGATTGTGATGTTTGCCTCTCATTCCTTAGTATAGCTCCCTCCCTATAACTTACGTAAGAACTTACAGGTGTACAAACGCTCTAAAAGCAAGTTTTTATTGAACTCCACACGTTGAAGGAAGTGAAATATACGTAGGTATTTTTATCCCCTGACCGAATTTTAGTATAGCAAGTGTATACATTAAGTAAATAATGAATAATCATTATTTATTTATTAGAAAACCAACAGCACTTGAAACTTAGTAGTAAAGTACATAGTAACAAGAGTGTAAAAACAGATTCTCACATGTAGGAATTTTATGGAACTCAACTTCACGAAGTACATTACATATTTTATAAAATATTTCTTACCGAAAATGTATTCGCAAAAATAATCAGAACATACTTTTTAGGGTTCCGTAGCCAAAATGGCAAAAACGGAACCCTTATAGATTCGTCATGTCCGTCTGTCCGTCTGTCCGTCTGTCACAGCCGATTTACTCGGAAACTATAAATGCTACAGTAACGAAATTTGGTGAGGATATGTGATGTATGAACCGCTACAGGATTATGATACTAAATTGTAAAAAAACCCATTGGGGTGGGGGCCCTCCATACATGTAACTGAGGGATAGAAATTTTTTTTTAGTTGTATATAAGCGTGTGGGGTATTAATAGAAAGGTCTTTGAAAATGATATCAAGGTTTATACATCTCATTGTTATTTAAGCAAATCGTTTTCGAGATACCAGGTCTCAAAGTCTGAAAAATGTGTCCCCCCCCCCTCTATTTTTTAAACTACGCTATATAAAATTCTAAAAAAAATATATGTTATGCACATTAATAAAGTCTATCAACGATTTTTGGTTTGATTAAATTATCTCCTATAGTTTTTGATGTAGGTTGATTTAACTGTATTTTTTAAATAATAAATTGATAATGGAACGGAACCCTACGCGCGCGAGTCCGACTCGCACTTGGCCAGTTTTTATATTACCTACTATTGACACCCTAGTATGTGATATTCACACCTTTATCTTGGGAACAGAGGAAAAGTGTTTCAGTAACCCCACTTTTTCACTTACCCAATTCGAATTTGCCTATGTAAAACATTAAGGTCAAGTAGAATCAGCAGGTGCCTTGATATATTATTACTTTGCTAATGTACCTAGTCGCTATTCTGATTAGTCTCATTGTTACAAGGCATCTAATAGACGTTGACGTTTTAATTAGTTTGACAACCCTAGTGTATGCGTACAACGGTGACTATAGCCCGTTACAGCGAAGCGGGTCACGCGCAGCGCTTTCGACGCGTCCAGTATGCTTGCCACGAGTGTGTTTACTATGTCTATGAGCCGCCGTGATATTAACGCAGTCTTTGTATGTCCGCCTCCATAGGCTAGTTGGTAATAACACTGCCTACGAAGCTGGAGGTTCCGGGTTCAAATCCCGGCGAAGGTATTATTTGTGTATTTATTTATCACGAATATTTTGTTCCTTGGTCGTGGATGTCTTTGTATTTAAGAATCTTATCTATGTATATATCGAAATCGATTTTAGATGTTATTTAGTTTTTTTTAGATTTTATCTAGTTTTAGGTTACCTTTTCATTAATTTTGTATGTAATTGTAGTTTATTTATGAACAAAATTTGTGATTACATTTGTGATATATATGTATATTGTCGCTTTTTACCCATGTCACAAGCCTTCATTGAGCTTTCCGTGGGATTAATTCGATTTGTGTAAGATATCCAAAGATATTTACTTATTTTATTTATACATTAGGATATTTCGCCGAAAGAAGGCTTTAATTTATTTTGAAAATTAAATAACACTGTATTAAAAAAATCTCTCTTTCTAGGCATCGAACCGAATTTAATAAGATTTTTTTTTTTTCAAATGATTTCATTTGAAAGAATGGTTAAAAATAACAATTTTCTTGAGAAACGGAACAACTAAAAGAAGAACCAAAATTGTTTGGTTCAAAAATCGGAAAAAAAAATTTGTTGTTTCGATTTCCGGGTGAAGCAAGTTAATTTTTGAAATCTTTGAATGCAGTTTTATTGCCTTTAAAAGTAACATAGTCTTCTTTCAGCAAAATATCCTCTCTAAAATATTTAAGGTACTTTCCCTTTACGTCCCATAGTCATAGGATGACCTGTATATCCACATGCTTTGATTTCTCGGCTCTATTTCTATGTAAAATAAAAATTCTAATAGTTATCAAATTAACCAGTGTTATCAAAATAAAAATCATCCTCGGAGCGAAAATATCAGTTATACAATTTACCGCCTCGCCTACTGTGCCTACTATTCGCTGTTATCACGAACGCGCTGACGTAACGCTTTGTTGAGTTAGATCGTACTTTTGAGCGATCTCTCAACAGGTCCTGTGGCGCAACGGATAACGCGTCTGACTACGGATCAGAAGATTCCAGGTTCGAATCCTGGCAGGATCGAAATATCTTTTTTGTTTTTTTTTTTAAGTTTTTAACAGTAATCTTTTTCTACTGAGCGTTATGCCTTTGCCAGGGTCCGCTTTTTAATAGCAATATTCATTTAAATTTTACTTACCGATATTTTATTTAATTGTATAGGTTATAATTATACCGTTATTATATATGTATTATGTATTAAGCAAGTTTCAAGAGCAGTTCCTCAGCATAAGATTATTATTATCAATACTTTTGTATAACCGCAATCTACAAAACCTTAATTGTAAATAAACAATAAATAAATGATTGAATTTTGTATTATTAAAATGTTTGTAACAAGATAGAAGAACTCACGGATTTATCCCTAATAATTGTATATAAATATTATTAAATATAAATGAGTATTTATATTCGCATTGTACAGTGCCGTTCCGAATTGCATGGACAATTTATGTATGAATTCATTCATAAATTATAAAATAAACTGTCCATGTATTTCTGAAGTTCAAAATTGCATGGACAGTTTATGAATGTACATGGTACAGGCACTGATAAATTAAATTGTTGCACGTAAAACAGATTACAGCACCGGTTCGTTCAATATTAAACTACCGACGACGGTAACCCTTCCGCACTATTTGCAGTACAAAGGCCGCTAATGAATTCGATTATCCAGACAGAATCCGTGCTTCCTGCTCCATCTTACTAACTCGACGTGACACTTATACTAATTTATTGTTACCTAGACACAAAGGAAAATCAACCTTATTAAAACCTAAGCAAGAATCAGTTTGTTATTACCGGTTTGGGAATGAGCACGTGGCTTTTACTTTAAGAAATGGCATTTCGGCTAGTCTCTTAGCAGATTGGACAATGTTTTGCCGTGTTGTATAATAGAAAGTTATAAAGAGTGTCCGCTGCCTAACCTGCGAGGTGAATTCGACTTGTTATAATGACAAGTTGTCATGGCAACATGTGATATTGTGTTTTCTTATTTCCCTTTATTTATGTGAAACTTTTGACTTGCCTCATTTGTACGAGTTATTTTTTAATTAAAATAATCTATATTAAACTTAATGGGCAAACTAGTTTTTTGACGTTTAATATATCGATGTCAAATCTTGTTCAATTTCCTTTCCCCGCTTCGAACTCCGTGCAATGTACCTACCTAACCTCAGTGTAATTAATAAAAAGAAACCTAAATAAAAATCAAACACCAACCCGCAAAGGTTTTGTTTGTAGGCTCAAATACTATCTTGAATATTTATTACATAGTCGCAGACCAAATCTGATAACAATCGATATCAATATTACCGCACTCTTTAAAAATTACACTAAGTACAATTATTTACTTATGTCTATTGTTCGAAGTTAGCAGTTAACAGTTATTTACAATGGTCCGCAATTTATTTCGCTTCGCTGCGAAGACTCAAATGTCAAGGCTAGCTATTCATAGTCGACGTGAATCATACGTTGATAAGAGCTATGGTTCCACATTGCTGCACTATCTTTTATTGTCCAACACGTTTACGTTATCTGTACCTACTCCATTTTTAAGTTGCCTTACACTTAAATTTAGAAAGGATTTGAACTTTACATCGGTTAATTTAAAAGCCGGAATAGGTTAGGTTAAGTAGATTTAATCTATGCATATAAATTGTAGTTTTGAAAATAAATAGGCAGTGAAAAAAAAACTTTTATCCTTGAAAAACAAGTAGGGATTACTTCCAATATGTCAGATTTTGTTAGATTATTACAGTCCTGGATGCCAAACGTTTAATTGTGATGTCGACTTAACTTAATTAGATGTATATGGCGGACATGCCCATTATATTTAACTAGATGAAGGGTCCACGGAAAGAACGTCTAGTCAATTCAAATTACAGAAGGAAAAACCACCTTACTTTTAACAGAATAAGGTGTGAATTTGACCTGATTTTTTTAAGCTTTGGACATGTTTTTTCCGTGGACCCTTCAGATATTCTTACGTTTTTCGTTTCATTTGATAAAAAAAAATCTTACACGCCATATTGACAGATATTGGAAACTTGATTTGCACTCTCTCTCGCCAATTGATTATCGCATATCAGCTTTGTCCACATCGCTTCGTCTAAAACCACGCTAATTTGCATTCGTCCGCCATCATACATATTTAGGCGACGTGGAGGAATCTTAACGGTTGGGAAACCCGTTGGGCGAGCTCCGGACCGGTCAACGAAGTATTTGGCTATTTAATGATGTTAATGATCATCTTTCTACATAGTGAATTCGTCAATTAGCAAAGCCATCGAATAGATATGTTATTTGAAATATACTTGTGCTAAGGTTATGAGGTATTATGAAATTATGTCGCATAGTATTAATATTAGGTACCTACAGGTAGGTTGTAATGTGATAAAAGTTAGCTAACATAATTTCAATCAAATTCATGGGTCGGGCTAAAAAAAAATTGTATAAAAACCTGCAAACTCTATAGTAAAATCTACAGACGAGTTCATAAATAGTTATGTACATAGATTCATTATTTTCTGTCTCTTCCGTATACATAATTATGAATATGACTGTACATGCCTACATAAGTGGTACAAATGTTTTAAAAAACAAATCTTTAAAAAAATATTAGACGCAGGTAGAGTGAAAAAACTATGTATTTACGTTACGGCCTTAAGTATGGTAATGGGGTTGTGTATGCATTTTTTTTTCACTTTATGTGCATCTATATCTTTTACCTTGTCTGTACCTACTGAGGTCCATAAATACACTTTAAACAGTTTTACTTAACAGCTAATTATCATGTTGCTAGGATCTTGGTACCTACCTGTTGAGCTCATTAATATTAGAGGAAGCTTTTGCCAATGCCATCAAGTCAAACGCTAACAAATCAAAGCAAGAGCTCGTTATCCCAAGGGAAAAGGTAGTGTAGGTGAACATCTTCAGTTCGTTTGAATACGTATACCTGCAGCAGCATGATATGCGTAATAAGAAAATGCATAGAAGTATGGAATACATTTCGAGCAACTAATATGAAGTATCAATATCTACTTGATACTCTCTTCGAATCATACCTAGCTATGACTTACAGTTGCCGATTTATAAGAATGAACTTTTGACAGCTATATATTAATCCCTATTAATATGAGGGTAAGATTCACCATTTTTTCGATAGTCTTAACGTCATATACATAAGGCTCATTTCTAAACTGTCAAAGATCATTCTTAGAAATCGGCAACTATAAGTACACTAGTGAATCACAGGATTTTTATATAAAATACTTATGTAACTGCTGTAGATGTAGGTACCGTCAACCAATTGGAACCCTAGGCCAATTAAGAACTATGTCAAAGTAACACCATAAATCAAATTGTAAGAGATCTCTTGCTACTTGTCATTTTGATATAGTTCTAGAGTGGCCTAAGGTTCCTATTGATTAAGTGTACCTTTAAAGTTTAATCAGAATGATTAGGAGTTTAGCTTTCGACGTGCTGTTGCACTGAAGGCCTAGAACGAACCACGATCGACGTTATATCTCCCTATCACACTTACGTTCGAATTTGAAAGTGTGAGTGAGGCGACACTTCGTTTTTGGTTCGCGGTGAGCCCTCAGGCCTACCGCGTAAATCGAATTTCGAGTATTTTTCTCTGTCACTCCATCGAAGGCGTCATTAGAGTGAGAGGGTCAAGTCCTCGAAATTTGCGAATTTCGAAGTTCGCGGTAGGGCCGCGTTTTGGCTTCCGTCCCTAGATAAAAGGTTAAAGCACAGCGTTAGTTTCAGTAACTCCCCTTCACTCGCGACCTTGCTATAGCGCAAGGCTCGTTCGCGCAGGAATGTCAATAATGCAGCTTTGTCCACGACAGCCATATCAAGTCGATACAAACTAGTCCGTCACGTACTTTGGAAACCAAAACTACTACTAGCAGAACAAGATTACTTAAGATCTAGCATAGATGAAGTTACAAAAGGAAGGAAAATGAATAAGAAAGGATTTAAGTATACTCAAGAAGGAAGAAGAGTTCAAATGTTAAATTATGCAGTTCTTTAAATTCAATCAGCTTAGCGACATATCATGTGACCTGGACCCTTCATCTTTTTGCGATCATGTTACCCTTGTGAAATAAAATTTTACTATTAATTACTGATAATAGTGCAATACTACACGATCCTGACCACTTTGTCACTGGAATGTGGTTTCAGTAGATCTTCCAGTAATTTACGAGAAACAAGAAGTAAAGAAATTAAATACATATTAATGTCATTTTCATTAGAATCTAAATGAATTTTAATCTATTTACATATTAAATTTGAGTAACAATGTAGGCGGCCTCTATTATGCTGCAATGCTGCATAAACCTGTTTTAGTCAGAGTAAAGTCACAGTATCTTAATCGATTGCCACTAATTTTGCAACGTCTTGACAAGTAAGTATTAGAGCAACTATTTTAAAGTACGTAATTAATTGAGCATTTTAAAAACTATTCATGTTGACATTTAGATTAAACTTCAGCCTTAAGGTACTCTAGACCCGTATAGGAAACTTTCGTCATTCGTTTTACCACTTTTCTTCTTTCTCCTTCGAAAACAAAAGAGATAGGACAAAACCTTCTTCGAAATACCATCTACCGAAAATAAACTGTAAACATTAACAGTAGGTACATACGCAAAATCGACAGAACTAAACTCTATTGTTATTTTTTGCTCATGATTTTATGTAAGACACCTTCAATGCGTTGTCAAAGCGAATTCAAAACGATTTCGACACTACACGTTGTCATTGTTCAGTGCAAATATAATAGTCATTGACCTTATATTTAAAGGCATAAAGCATATAACCGTGTGATTGTATTAATTTATCTGCAGTCAATTTAGACTGACGAGCACTATACTCATTGTGTGGGCTCGAGGCATTTGTGTTGCAATATTGCATAAAGTTATTCATAGGTGGGTTAGCGCTCATTGCTTAAATCAAGCATGGAATATGATGTGATATTTAAAGTGGAAATTAGTGTATTAAAATCACATCATAAAATTGGCAAATTACTGGTTATATGACTTAAACAATACCTAGATACGCTTTTTGTACAATCGCACCGACGCCGAGCCATTATCACTTATCAGACAACACGTCTCTGAAACGTTTTTTTTTTAATTAACTACGATTATCGATTACTACCAAAAGTTTTGTTTTGTCATGTTGCTTTTTACATTATTTATATGCAACTTATACCTACCGAATGTCAGGGGCTCGTACAAAACACGCTCACCCGTTCTCTAAAAGATTAATCGCATGTCATTCGTACAATATATATTATTGAATGCAACAATATTGACGTTTGTCGCCGTGTATTGAAACATTCGAAACCTGATGAATTTCACATAGTTCAGTCAGTGTTGCAACCTGACACTCCACCGGTAAACCTTGTACCTTACCGGTAGACGGACTGGGTCATTCACATACACATTTAAAATATTACGTAACGATGAACTTTAAAAGTCGAACACATACCGATTGTTGGTACTCAAAATTGGAAGCTATCGTTATTTTTAGTTACAAAATATTGGACGAAAACTAAACATTTTATCATATCAACCAAAGTTTAATCACGGATTGGGGAACGAGCCATATTATTTCCGTTTTATGAAGCCAAATTGGCTTTATTTTTTACCTCACTTTTAACAACACAAATTGACGCAATTTAATAGCCTTGTTATGCAGCTACAATTAACAAACTATATCGCCCCAATAGCTTGCTTCCCTGACTTTACAAAAGCTCTTTGTTACCCAGGTTTTAACGCCGACTACCATAAAATATCATTATTTATTTACTATCTGCCTTTAATTTATTACGTACAGACTGTACACTTAAATCACAATGTACGTATTAAAATATACAACCTATTTTAACTCAGAAGCTTAACTGACGTAAAACAAAACAACGATGTATCCACTGCTTCAGCTGTAGTAGACTGAACGCTATTTACGAAATGTGTATCGTGAAATCGTCTACCGAAGTACAAGTACCGACCCGGTTACGCCGCATAACAGAGTCACAACTCCGAATTATAAAAAGAGAAGTAAAATTCACAATGCACCTGGGTTCAATGCCGCGGAAGTATGTATTTTCAGCAAATAGATAAGTTATTTATTTTTCACCAAGTTTAAAAAAATATTTATGTACAGTAACCCTTTCCAGACAGCTCTTTTAATCATTTTTGGCATTCTTTTTTAATTTTCACGGCGGAAAGGTAAAACTATAAAACGCCTCAAGTAATATTTATGGAAAATACACCATTTATGGTGATGGTGGTATTATTATGTATGTAGATACATACGCTTTTAATAATGGTTACGTCCACTATTCTTGTCTCTTTTGTGAAAATTAACGCGGCATGTGACCGAGGCCTTTAATTTATCTCCTCATCCAGTGATTATCGGCTCCATAATTCTCTTCTGCTGCATTTTCATCGACGCATTCCTATTTTGATGCCTGATTCATATACAGCTCTTTTATTTCTGGATTATTTTATGAAGATTTATTTACAAAGGTTTGTATATAATGTGTTATCCATAAATGCATATTGCATAATTAATGATTTGTTTTGAAGCCATTAAAAGATATTTTACTTTAAGCATTGGTAACTGTTTTACCCAGTAAATAATTAGGTCAATTAACCTGCAAAGTGCGTGTGATAAATCGAACAACTTACGGCTCCGAGATACGAACGATCACGTAACACTTTTGCGCCGTACTGATTTCGCATTAAGGAAGTGGCAAATGACATAGCACACGCACTAGCTATTTCATAAGCTGGCAAATAACTTAGCTCTCGTCTCCTGATGTTAAAACAAATATTCTCACGTATGTAACGCGTAACCATTCCTTAAGAGAATACGTGATGTTCTACCTGAATGCGCCGTTTGATCGCGAAATACATATGATGTTTGAAATAGACTGCGTAACGATGTTTGAAATTCGTTAATATTATACTTGTGCGGGTTATGTACATAACGTCTGACACCTATGTACTTACTTATATTGTTTACCTTTCATTTTACACCGAAAGTATTGCAATAATAACGAAAAATATTATTAGAAAGAAAATATTTTGACCGTAATTTTATGCAACGACTTTTCATTTTCCTGTCACGTATTCCTTCTTATTTCTATTTCAATCAGGACAATCGAGCAGTAATACGTTTAATGTCTACGTAAATGTCAACAACTGGAGCCAAATCTTTCTTAAGCCTGTGCGGAGCTCAGATTGGGGCAATAACACATTTATATTCTTCTATCGTCTTGTCGACACAGCCAGAATAATAAATATTAACACTATATAGCCATTCCCTTAAGAAACTGACGGTCTCGCCACGGCACTTTCTAACACCTTGGGAATACAAATTAAACTTATTTTAGAGTTACTAAATATATTAAGAGCCCCAAGATACGGCGCTGAAGTCTTAACGTGACTTATCCCTTAAGAGGGCGAAGAAAAAGGATTAGAATGGAGCTAAAAATTCCATATTTACCAATAATCCTGTTGACTTTAATCTCCAGCTTGTGGGAGCTAATGGATTACTCCTTCTTTCGAACTTACTTACTATATTTTACTAGGATTAAATATACATTATCTCACGTTTAAATAGATATAAGAAGCTGTTTCAACAATGTTGCTGTTGCCCATTAGGCTACCACTAGTTTATTCTTACATTGCATAAAATATAATGATGGATAGGTAGACAATCATTTATGCAAGGGTGTGATGTGGAATAAAGAGTGCTGGTGAATAAAGATCTTCAAGTTTCTCTAGGAATATGCTTGTGAATTGGCTGCATTGTACTTATAGGGCATATGAACGTAGACAGCCAAAATTACGATTAGTGCCCTTTTGTGTGCGAGCCAAGTATTACGAGAACGAATCCGAGGATATGGTTCTCGACTAGAGTACCTACATTGTATATGTTTAAATCCCACTTCTAAATTGCAAAAGTGTAACCAATATCCGGTCACTAAGCAATTTCCTTGCAACAGGAAAAGATTAAAGCAATTATGTGACTGCTTTAATAATAACTGCCGAGGACTTTCGCAAGCACAAATTGTAATATGCGAATTGTGGAAACTATATAGTTAGTAATATATACTCGTACATTCTAAACTACATGTGTACGACTATGACTACGTAGGCCCTAAGTTAGTGAACTTCTATTTTTGTTGGTATTTTTTATAATTGAATTTACCAACACACACTAATACTATTTTGTTGATCTAGAAATGAGTCAAGACTGATTTAATTTTGTATTAAAACATAAATCTCGGTCGGTACACATAAATATATATAAATAAAATAAATAAATATATATATGGACATCTTTACACAAATCAACCTAGTCCCACGGTAAGCTCAATTAAGGCTTGTGATGTGGATACCAGGCGACGATATATATAATAGATATACATAAGATGAAATAATAATTTAAGTAACATTACAACAAATGTTCATGCTAAAATATACCATTTTCGATAAAAAAATTCTGAAAGCCCTTATCCTCCGAGACAAGATGCACCAAGTTCAAAAGTGTGTAAAGAGAATTGAGTCACAATTCACAACCCTACTCGCTTGGCAAGTTGGCACATCCCAAATGTTCAGAACCCCTGTAGTATGTGCCAACCTGAGTGCTGTATTAGCAGTCGCTTACCGAGCCAAGGAAGTGAAACCGGCCTTTATGGTTAC